>CM067367.1:18459848-18657095 GCA_034401795.1 Chaetoderma sp. LZ-2023a
ATTGTACTGCCTGGAACACAAAGTTCAATGGTTCAAATTAAACCATAGAGTAGTTTTTCAAAGGAGATTGAGTGATTCAGTAAACGTATATAAGGCTGTCTATACTGAAGGACTGACAGATTTGTCATACAGGCTACTGATGAAGCACATCCATGTGAAATGCATTTAGCCAATTGACGGTGTCCATAATTACTGTGAGTAACTTATAATATTGCGTATTGTATTGTTGTATTGTTAACCCTTGCATATTACATGTTAATTCTATAATTTGTCTTTCAGGTGTAAGTAATATATTGGTTCAATTTGTAGTTGATGTGAATGAATTTGTGTGCTTGAATTTGAGTTTGCCTGATCGAATCGTTCTTACCTGCTCAACTGCCTGTCTGATTGCTAGTTAGATTGAACGATTGTCTGTCTGAATGGCTATTGCGAGGAAGAATGGTCGTAGGAAGAATGGAGATGGTAAAGGGGGTTCATCTGCGCATGCGCGCCTGGTAAAGCTGTATTACCAAATAATTCAGTGCTTCCACCATATTGCTACGCTTCGTAGGCATTTAGATGCCGAAACTCTCCCTGATGGGCTTAGCAGGAAGGTGGAAGAGCTGAATGGATTTTGTAAGCCAGCTATACCAAATGATGACATCTACTTTGCCATCTGGAATGTGAATTTTGAGTGGGCAAAATCTACCATTAAGGCCATGTTAAATCACTATAATGAACAACTTGGTAGTATTAGAACTGAAGTAGTCCTCACACAGGCAATGCCACATTTAGACCTAGGTCGTGCTAAATCCAATGCTATACGCTGGGCAAAAAACAATTATAATAGAAAGCTCGACATTAATGCGATTAGTTCTTTTTACGATTTTGTGCGACCGATAGATCCATCTCAGCAACCAACTCAAAATCTCGCACAAGCCACGCCTCTGGTCATGATACCAACTGTGGCCCCACAATCACAAATGAAAAAACGCCTCAGATCACCTGAAACTTCGCCGCCAGTCACAAAACGAGTAGACAATAAAACCTCTCCATTGCTACCATTAGATTCTGGCCCTAGAGATATGCTATTTGAAGCATCATTAATCCCACTACCTGACTCTCCACTAGGCAATCTAAATGACCCAAACGAATATCCGCCCTTGCCACAGAGGGAAAGGGTTAATGGTAGCAAATCTGGTCCACGGACTGGCGCTTCTCAGAAATCCCCCAAGAGCAGTCAACCATCGGGTCTCAAGACCCCATCCCCAACAGGGAAACTGCCACAGCCCAGCTTCTCTCCAACTCCAGGTCCAAGTAATGCACCGGAGGTGCGTCCTATTAAATTTGCAAATAGACCCCAACAACCCACCACGTTGGAGAGAAACATTTTTTGGAAATTTCGTCATGAAATCGAAAACAAAATTGACTGGCGACTACCTGTTCTCACGAACAAAGTACTCATCTTTGGAGCTTCGAACCTGAGTCGCATTAATGTTGAGCCCCACCCTGAAACGCAAGTTGCCTGCTACCCAGGAGCTAAATTGTGTCATGCTAGAGGACTAATTCAAAAGTACACTGGATCATTTAAACCAGAGAAAATAGTGATCAACATTGGCATTAATGATATGAATGAACCCATCTCTAGTTCAAAACATAGATTAATGCTGCTTCTCAGTGCGATTAAGTCCAAATTCCCAAAGACTGCGATTTACTTCGCAAAACTTAACTATTCAAGCCGGTTGACAGCTCAGCAGAAGTTGGCGATTCAGTCCATCAATTCGACGGCTGAATCATCAAAATCTGTGACTGTCATTCCTGCACTTAGACTCTCCGAATTTAATGTTGTTAAAGATAACATTCATTGGACTGAGAAGACAGCTAACTCGATGTATTCTGCCTGGCTTAAATTCCTAAATTTAAACTAGACAAGGGCCAGGGTAACATCCGCCCGGAAACAGGACTGGGCAGTAATATTGTCAATTTAACTGGCTCCCCATTATGTGAAGCAGAGCAGTCACTGCTCAATTTTGGTCTTACATTTGTCCCAACACCAAAACCTAAAACAGGTTTGGATGCTCTTTTAGATAATGGCTGTATGGAAACATCTGAATTTAGTCACCGTATTAAGTTAGCAGACTTCTTTCGTAACTCTAATAGTAACATTCCACCATTCATTGAAAAAACTGGCTGGGCACCAAACGTAAAAATCCTGGACCCAGCGATCGGTGAAAGCATAGAACTCTTTTCAGAACGTGTTAAAAATTCTAAATTCCCTAATGATCAACCAAATTTACCCTATCAGGAACGCCAGGCCTTAATTGAATTGTCTAAAAACAGCGAAATTGTCATCAAACCTGCAGATAAAGGGTCAGCGACTGTAATAATGCTTAAAGATAACTATAAACGTGAAGCACAACGACAACTTAGTAACCCAAAGCATTACCAGAAACTAAGCAAACCACTTTGGCAAAATAATTGCAGCAAATTTAATGAGATTCTTCAAAAATTGCTCGATAGCAAGAAGATCACCGAAAAGCAACATAAGTATCTCTTTGCTAAGCTTGAGTCAAAACCACGGACTTTCTATCTTTTGCCAAAAATTCATAAACCCATAGATTCGTGGTTGGACACAATGTCACCGCCCGGGCGACCTATAATCTCTGATTGTGGCTCAGAATCCTACAGAATCAGCGAATACATCGATTACCATCTACAGCCAATAGCAAATAGATACCCCAGCTTCTTGAAAAACACAGAAGACTTCTTATCACAGGTCTCTGAGACCTGGATACCTCCAAATTCATTCTTGGTCACGCTTGACATCGATGCTATGTATACAAACATTGACATCGAGAAGGGTATAAATTCTATCCGTAGAGCATTCGTGAACTACCCAGACACCAACAGGCCAGACAGAGAAGTAATAGCTCTATTAGAGCTGAGTCTGAAAGGCAATGATTTTGAATTCGATGGCGAAATTTACCAACAAATTTGCGGCTGTGCGATGGGCAAGCGCTTTAGCCCATGTTTTGCCAATATTTACGTAGCAGAGTGGGAGGAGGAAGCGTTAGAAAAGTGTCCAAAACATCCCCTCATTTATCGCAGGTACCTTGATGACATTTTCATGATTTGGCAACACACAAAGGCAGAGTTTGATGAATTTTTCGAAATTCTGAACAATCACGATCCGAATATCAAATTAAAAGCAACCATTGACGAGATGTCCGTAGATTTCCTGGATGTAACTGTATATAAAGGTCTAAAGTATGAAACAACTGGCTACTTAGACTACAAAGTGTATTTCAAACCAACCGATTCGCATCAGCTATTGCACAAAAAATCTTTCCATCCACCACATACTTTTAAAGGAATAGTTAAATCACAAATAATCCGTTTTCACAGGAATTCTAGTGATAGAAAAAATTTTGAAGAAGCGTGCTCTACCCTATTCAAAGCCCTCAAACCACGAGGTTACTCCTCACGATTCTTGCGCAAAATCAAATCTGAAACATTAGACGGCTTGGAATCCATTCCAGATAATGCCTCAAATCGTCGGCCTACCAAAATTTCTCACAATCGTCCTATTATAGGTGTAGGCGAATCTCGCAAATGCGGAAAGAAAAGGTGCAAGTTAGATGAATTTCTCCCAAACCAGAATACTTTCACGAGCTTTCAGAACAAAAGCAAGTTCCAACTTCAGTCTAATCTAGATTGTGACTCTGAAAATGTTATTTATCTAATTTCATGCAAATTGTGCCAAAAACAGTATGTCGGCGAAACCAAATGTCCATTAAGATGGCGGGCAACTCGACACCTCTCAGATATTAGGCTAGAGGAAGACACACATGTTTCCGAACATTTTAATCTTCCTGACCATTTAGTCCTTCGTGACTTTGAAATTATGCCGATTGAACAGCCACCCCTTTCAGATATGGCAGAAGAAACTGATAAACAAAGAAAACTTCGAGAATCGTTTTGGATTAAAGAACTCGAAACACAGTGGCCAAGGGGAATAAACTCGGACCCAGGCTTATCTGATCAACGTGACAAAATTCCATTCATTCTGACCTATAATCGGAAAAACGTTGAAATTTCCAAAATTTTGAAAGATGAGTATCAAAACCTACAGGAGAAACTGAAACAACCCTTTAACAAGCGACCAGTAATTGCGTTCAAGAAAAATCCGAATCTACGTGACATCTTGGTAAAAGCAAAACTCAAATAGCTATCCATAATATCCATCTCAATCATTCAACATTAACCCTTGCATGATGGTCAGCCAAAAACGGTCAATTTAGTGATCTTGGGCAATGTCCATTTGCCGACGGGGATTGGAGTATTTTTGAAAATTTACCACTGTAATGACTGGCTCGGGAACCGAGACAGTCGTTCCAGTGGTGTATTCTCGGGAATGACCTTGTCTGTGCCTGCAAATGTACATTAAATAAGTAAGCGCATATTTGGATTTTACTGAACAAATTTAACCAGTAAAGGGTTAACATTAATGCCATATGGCTTTCCTCAAACAAAATGACAAATCTCAGGCAGTAGGATAAACCAAAATATCTTAAATTTTTGAATTTTTTCAATTATTGAAGATTCTGAGCCAGTGCGTTGACAATATTGACTACATACTTGCGAGTGCCAGTTCTGTTATTTTACTGCTTTGTAAAAACATAACTTATATATCCGTCGACACCGTCAGGCAGTCTGTCGGTCTTTCAGTGGAGAGACTTATATACCAAATTCTACAATCATTCCCGGATTCACTCTCCTGCTTCTCCACTCATTCACTGGTCCACCCGCCTAACCATCCATCAGCTCCTGTCAATCCACCCATGCATTCACTGGTCTGGCTGTCACATGGTCCACTTGTCCGTCAGTCCGTTTGCCCATCCCTCCCGCTACTCTGCCGTCCCACTGCCCGTCTGTCCATCTCGAACTCCCACTCCTGCACCTTCTCCAGCCGATCCCCGCTCTATCCTTCTCTCCTACCCATCCATCATCCGGCCTCTCATCCATCTATGGGGGTGGGGCCGGGGTGGGGGGGGGGGTGGGGGGGGGGTGTAATGTGAATGGTGTGTGCGTGCGTGCGTACATGCGTGCGTGCGTGTATACATGTGCCTACGTGTGTACATGTGTGTACGTGCGTACATGCGTGCGTGTGTAAATGTGGGTACGTGCATGCGTGCGCGTGTATGTGTGTGTGCGTGTGTGTGTGAGCGTGCGTGCGTGCGTGCGTGTGGGTGGATGGGTGGATGGATGGTCCTCCCCCTCTATCCAGCCATGCCCACTCTATTCTTCCTTCCTTCCCATCCCTCATTCCATCTCCACATCGGGATGGATGGATGGATCTTTCCCATCCCTTCCATGGATGGATGGATGAATGGATGGATGAATGGATGGATGGTTTGATGTATGGGTGGGTGGATGGTGGGATGGATGGATGGATGGATCCTGCCCATCAATCATCCCCAATCCCCTTCCTTCCATGGGTGTGTGGGATGGATGGATGGATGGACGGTTTGTTGGATGGATGGATGGATGGATGGATGGATGAATGGATGAATGGATGAATGGATGAATGGATGGATGGATGAATGGATGGATGGATGGATGGATGGATGGATAGTCCTCCCCGTCTATCCAGCTATCCAGCCATGCCCACTCCATTCTTCCTTCCTTCCCATCCCTCATTCCATCTCCACATCGTGATGGATGGATGGATGGATCTTTCCCATCCCTTCTTCCCTTGTGGGTGGATGGTGGGATGGATGGATGGATCCTGCCCATCAGTCATCCCCAATCCCCTTCCTTCCATGGGTGTGTGGGATGGATGGATGGATGGATGGATGGATGGATGGTTGGTTGGTTGGTTGGTTGGTTGGATGGATGGATGGATGGATGGATGGATGGATGGATGGATGGATGGATGGATGGATCCTTCCTCCCTCTCTCCGACTAGGCTCTATCCTTCCTTTATGCCCGTCCCCATCCCACCTCCCCATCCTTCCCTGGATGGATGGGGGCGTGGGATGGATGGATGGTTGGATGTCTGGATGGATGGATGGTTGGATGGATGGATGGATGGATCTGTCCATCTGCCTTGCCAGCCATCCGGCTCTCTGTGTGTCCGTCCAGCCACTCACTCACATAAAATTAAGGGAGCTGAATACTACTTTCTTTCTACATGTATGAACAAAGTTTAAATATTAACACTGCAGTGGCCTTTCCGGTGTGGTGAACAAAATTCTATAAAATGACAAAATATGTCCTCCAAACTTGATTAATTTGTTCGGCATCAAATGATCAAAAGGAATCAAAAGGCAAAATTGAGTGTCCCAACAAAAGCATATAACACCTTTGAATGATCGGTTCATGATCTCGTGAAGGAAACACTACTCACTTATCAATCCAATTCGGAAGAGTAAAATTTCACTAATCTGTGTGGAGTGAAACCAGTCCACTAATCATTGGCTTTATTAATGATGTTTGTGATAAACCCGAATCAAAGGAAATTCAAACCTTGCACAAAGTTCAATTGTTCAAATTAAACCATAGAGTAGTTTTTCAAAGGAGATTGAGTAATTCAGTAAACGTATATAAAGCTGTCTATACTGAAGGACTGACAGATTTGTCATACAGGCTACTGATGAAGCACATCCATGTGAAATGCATTTAGCCAATTGACGGTGTCCATAATTACTGTGAGTAACTTATAATATTGCGTATTGTATTGTTGTATTGTTAACCCTTGCATATTACATGTTAATTCTATAATTTGTCTTTCAGGTGTAAGTAATATATTGGTTCAATTTGTAGTTGATGTGAATGAATTTGTGTGCTTGAATTTGAGTTTGCCTGATCGAATCGTTCTTACCTGCTCAACTGCCTGTCTGATTGCTAGTTAGATTGAACGATTGTCTGTCTGAATGGCTATTGCGAGGAAGAATGGTCGTAGGAAGAATGGAGATGGTAAAGGGGGTTCATCTGCGCATGCGCGCCTGGTAAAGCTGTATTACCAAATAATTCAGTGCTTCCACCATATTGCTACGCTACGTAGGCATTTAGATGCCGAAACTCTCCCTGATGGGCTTAGCAGGAAGGTGGAAGAGCTGAATGGATTTTGTAAGCCAGCTATACCAAATGATGACATCTACTTTGCCATCTGGAATGTGAATTTTGAGTGGGCAAAATCTACCATTAAGGCCATGTTAAATCACTATAATGAACAACTTGGTAGTATTAGAACTGAAGTAGTCCTCACACAGGCAATGCCACATTTAGACCTAGGTCGTGCTAAATCCAATGCTATACGCTGGGCAAAAAACAATTATAATAGAAAGCTCGACATTAATGCGATTAGTTCTTTTTACGATTTTGTGCGACCGATAGATCCATCTCAGCAACCAATTCAAAATCTCGCACAAGCCACGCCTCTGGTCATGATACCAACTGTGGCCCCACAATCACAAATGAAAAAACGCCTCAGATCACCTGAAACTTCGCCGCCAGTCACAAAACGAGTAGACAATAAAACCTCTCCATTGCTACCATTAGATTCTGGCCCTAGAGATATGCTATTTGAAGCATCATTAATCCCACTACCTGACTCTCCACTAGGCAATCTAAATGACCCAAACGAATATCCGCCCTTGCCACAGAGGGAAAGGGTTAATGGTAGCAAATCTGGTCCACGGACTGGCGCTTCTCAGAAATCCCCCAAGAGCAGTCAACCATCGGGTCTCAAGACCCCATCCCCAACAGGGAAACTGCCACAGCCCAGCTTCTCTCCAACTCCAGGTCCAAGTAATGCACCGGAGGTGCGTCCTATTAAATTTGCAAATAGACCCCAACAACCCACCATGTTGGAGAGAAACATTTTTTGGAAATTTCGTCATGAAATCGAAAACAAAATTGACTGGCGACTACCTGTTCTCACGAACAAAGTACTCATCTTTGGAGCTTCGAACCTGAGTCGCATTAATGTTGAGCCCCACCCTGAAACGCAAGTTGCCTGCTACCCAGGAGCTAAATTGTGTCATGCTAGAGGACTAATTCAAAAGTACACTGGATCATTTAAACCAGAGAAAATAGTGATCAACATTGGCATTAATGATATGAATGAACCCATCTCTAGTTCAAAACATAGATTAATGCTGCTTCTCAGTGCGATTAAGTCCAAATTCCCAAAGACTGCGATTTACTTCGCAAAACTTAACTATTCAAGTCGGTTGACAGCTCAGCAGAAGTTGGCGATTCAGTCCATCAATTCGACGGCTGAATCATCAAAATCTGTGACTGTCATTCCTGCACTTAGACTCTCCGAATTTAATGTTGTTAAGGATAACATTCATTGGACTGAGAAGACAGCTAACTCGATGTATTCTGCCTGGCTTAAATTCCTAAATTTAAACTAGACAAGGGCCAGGGTAACATCCGCCCGGAAACAGGACTGGGCAGTAATATTGTCAATTTAACTGGCTCCCCATTATGTGAAGCAGAGCAGTCACTGCTCAATTTTGGTCTTACATTTGTCCCAACACCAAAACCTAAAACAGGTTTGGATGCTCTTTTAGATAATGGCTGTATGGAAACATCTGACTTTAGTCACCGTATTAAGTTAGCAGACTTCTTTCGTAACTCTAATAGTAACATTCCACCATTCATTGAAAAAACTGGCTGGGCACCAAACGTAAAAATCCTGGACCCAGCGATCGGTGAAAGCATAGAACTCTTTTCAGAACGTGTTAAAAATTCTAAATTCCCTAATGATCAACCAAATTTACCCTATGAGGAACGCCAGGCCTTAATTGAATTGTCTAAAAACAGCGAAATTGTCATCAAACCTGCAGATAAAGGGTCAGCGACTGTAATAATGCTTAAAGATAACTATAAACGTGAAGCACAACGACAACTAAGTAACCCAAAGCATTACCAGAAACTAAGCAAACCACTTTGGCAAAATAATTGCAGCAAATTTAATGAGATTCTTCAAAAATTGCTCGATAGCAAGAAGATCACCGAAAAGCAACATAAGTATCTCTTTGCTAAACTTGAGTCAAAACCACGGACTTTCTATCTTTTGCCAAAAATTCATAAACCCATAGATTCGTGGTTGGACACAATGTCACCGCCCGGGCGACCTATAATCTCTGATTGTGGCTCAGAATCCTACAGAATCAGTGAATACATCGATTACCATCTACAGCCAATAGCAAATAGACACCCCAGCTTCTTGAAAAACACAGAAGACTTCTTATCACAGGTCTCTGAGACCTGGATACCTCCAAATTCATTCTTGGTCACGCTTGACATCGATGCTATGTATACAAACATTGACATCGAGAAGGGTATAAATTCTATCCGTAGAGCATTCGTGAATTACCCAGACACCAACAGGCCAGACAGAGAAGTAATAGCTCTATTAGAGCTGAGTCTGAAAGGCAACGATTTTGAATTCGATGGCGAAATTTACCAACAAATTTGCGGCTGTGCGATGGGCAAGCGCTTTAGCCCATGTTTTGCCAATATTTACGTAGCAGAGTGGGAGGAGGAAGCGTTAGAAAAGTGTCCAAAACATCCCCTCATTTATCGCAGGTACCTTGATGACATTTTCATGATTTGGCAACACACAAAGGCAGAGTTTGATGAATTTTTCGAAATTCTGAACAATCACGATCCGAATATCAAATTAAAAGCAACCATTGACGAGATGTCCGTAGATTTCCTGGATGTAACTGTATATAAAGGTCTAAAGTATGAAACAACTGGCTACTTAGACTACAAAGTGTATTTCAAACCAACCGATTCGCATCAGCTATTGCACAAAAAATCTTTCCATCCACCACATACTTTTAAAGGAATAGTTAAATCACAAATAATCCGTTTTCACAGGAATTCTAGTGATAGAAAAAATTTTGAAGAAGCGTGCTCTACCCTATTCAAAGCCCTCAAACCACGAGGTTACTCCTCACGATTCTTGCGCAAAATCAAATCTGAAACATTAGACGGCTTGGAATCCATTCCAGATAATGCCTCAAATCGTCGGCCTACCAAAATTTCTCACAATCGTCCTATTATAGGTGTAGGCGAATCTCGCAAATGCGGAAAGAAAAGGTGCAAGTTAGATGAATTTCTCCCAAACCAGAATACTTTCACGAGCTTTCAGAACAAAAGCAAGTTCCAACTTCAGTCTAATCTAGATTGTGACTCTGAAAATGTTATTTATCTAATTTCATGCAAATTGTGCCAAAAACAGTATGTCGGCGAAACCAAATGTCCATTAAGATGGCGGGCAACTCGACACCTCTCAGATATTAGGCTAGAGGAAGACACACATGTTTCCGAACATTTTAATCTTCCTGACCATTTAGTCCTTCGTGACTTTGAAATTATGCCGATTGAACAGCCACCCCTTTCAGATACGGCAGAAGAAACTGATAAACAAAGAAAAGTTCGAGAATCGTTTTGGATTAAAGAACTCGAAACACAGTGGCCAAGGGGAATAAACTCGGACCCAGGCTTATCTGATCAACGTGACAAAATTCCATTCATTCTGACCTATAATCGGAAAAACGTTGAAATTTCCAAAATTTTGAAAGATGAGTATCAAAACCTACAGGAGAAACTGAAACAACCCTTTAACAAGCGACCAGTAATTGCGTTCAAGAAAAATCCGAATCTACGTGACATCTTGGTAAAAGCAAAACTCAAATAGCTATCCATAATATCCATCTCAATCATTCAACATTAACCCTTGCATGATGGTCAGCCAAAAACGGTCAATTTAGTGATCTTGGGCAATGTCCATTTGCCGGCGGGGATTGGAGTATTTTTGAAAATTTACCACTGTAATGACTGGCTCGGGAACCGAGACAGTCGTTCCAGTGGTGTATTCTCGGGAATGACCTTGTCTGTGCCTGCAAATGTACATTAAATAAGTAAGCGCATATTTGGATTTTACTGAACAAATTTAACCAGTAAAGGGTTAACATTAATGCCATATGGCTTTCCTCAAACAAAATGACAAATCTCAGGCAGTAGGATAAACCAAAATATCTTAAATTTTTGAATTTTTTCAATTATTGAAGATTCTGAGCCAGTGCGTTGACAATATTGACTACTACTACTACTACTACTACTACTACTACTACTACTACCACTACTACTACTACTACTACTACTACTACTACTACTACTACTACTTCTACCACTACTACTACTACTACTACTACTACTACTGCTACTGCTGCTGCTGCTGCTGCTGCTGCTGCTAGTACTACTACTACTACTACTACTACTACTACTACTACTACTGCTGCTACTACTACTACTACTACTACTACTACTACTACTACTACTACTACTACTAATACTACTACTACTACTACTACTGCTGCTGCTACTACTGCTACTACTCCTACAACTACTACTCCCACTACCACTACTACTACTACTACTACTACTACTACTACTACTACTACTACTACTACTACTACTACTACTACTCCCACTACCACTACTACTACTACTACTAATACTACTACTACTACTACTGCTGCTGCTGCTACTGCTGCTACTACTGCTACTACTCCTACAACTACTACTCCCACTACCACTACTACTACTACTACTACTACTACTACTACTACTACTACTACTACTAGCTGCTGCTGCTGTTGTGCTGCTGATGCACTGCTGCTGTTTCTGCTGCTTCTGATGCTTCTGCTGCTGCTACTACAACTTTTCTTTGTTTTTTTGGTAACACGATCGATGGATCGTGCGGAAATCTGTGCTACCCAAAATATATCGAATGAAAAGAACAGTAAACATATGAAATATATAAAAAAAATATATATATATATCAATAATTTAATATAAGTCAAGGCACGTGCTCCATAAATATATATATATTGATTAAAAATATAACTACACGCCTACATTTTATTACCAAGTTACTCACTTAAAATGTTATTTTCCAAATCTCTGCTGTCAAATACCCGACGCACTTTACTAGGGTGGGGGGGGTACTTTCCAAGATCATCCCGGGTTGTTTGTGATCTAGGTAAATAAATAACCCATAGCTTTACTGTTTATAAATGAAGTTATTCAATTTTGCGAAGCTCTTCGAAAAGTATCCCGGATCCAGGGTGGTTACAAAATTATCCTGGGTCGTTAGCAATCTGACAAAAATTATCATCTTAGACCTGTCTTCTGATAGCACTGTATAGTCTTTTAATGAAAAATAAGAAAAGACTGATCATTATCAAACCTATTCGACGGGAAGCAGCAGATAGCTAAAAGGCAACAACAGCCTCCAGTCAGACATTTCATGTATCGTACCAACCTACATTAAAAATATATTCTTAAATATGTCCTTTTTCATCAACATTATATCACAAAAAACACATAACTGAGACAAGCCACGTACATCTATAATAATCTATAAAAGGGCAGAGGTCTTTCATAATGGCAGGGACTTAATAACAAGATTTTGGATTTCAACATAGAGCAGTTCACCTCTGCACCATGTGTCCATGAATATCTGGAGTTTCATAGTCTTAAATAAATTAACATAGCTTTCAATGCCTTCACGTGATCGGATGTGATGCTAATGCTATTATTCTGATCTAATGAACATCTATACCGGCAAATAATCCAAATATCAAGGCTTATGTAAAACAAAATAACAACTTTATTCCTCTTTAGTATGTGGATATCACTAAGGTCGTGGAATAAAATCTTCTTAGCTGTTATCTTGATTCTAAGTATCTTAATATGGACAAACATGTTCTCTATATAAGCCCAGAATCGCGACACTAAATGGCATTCAGTAGAAAGATGAGCCAGCGTTTCCTCAAAGGTCACAAGGCAATTTGGCTTTTAGCACGAGATGTTTTATCCATAGCCTCCTATGCACTAATCTCCACACAACATCTTTTGCCTGATTTGAAATATTTTGTAACTGTATATTTTGCCATATCATCTCCCAGTCTATATTAATGTATCCATGTTGCTCCCAAGCAGCAATCCACTTGGGAGGCTTAATCTTCCTTGGTATATAGTAACGTATACCAACTTTTGGCTGACATTTTGCATGAAAGTTCCGTATCGTCATACCTAATTCTCAACTCAGGAGGTTCTTGATTAATAGGTGCGCTACATAGTGAGATTCCTTAGGCATAGCTCTCTGAATCCGATCTAGCCGACGCTTAGCATCAATTGGTCGGATATTTGTGACGTTATTAATCTCATATATCGACCTCCATTTCCGGCTAATCGGGCCAATTAAATCAGAGCCGCTTTTAATTCCTTTCCGTGCCATAGATGGACAATATAAGACTTTATCTTTGTAAACAATTTGGTTGTTGGCCCACAGATTAAAATCCAATGCAGACTCCCAGCACGACGGAGGATCTTCTACTTTAATGAACTTGTTAACACATTTCTTCAACTCCAAAAACAGAGGGGGAAACTTGCTTATGGTTTTTAGGTGAGTCACTTGCGCAAAAGAAACTTCGAGCCGAAAATGGACTTATAAATCTTTCTATTAGCGCTCTTGAAACCTTTGCCCACTGGATATCAGAAGAAAGCAAATCATTACAATATTTGAAGCACAATGACATAACTTTAGATCTAATATCGACAAGATTAAGAACCCCTCATAATTTCTGTTATAGCAAATTTCTCTTCATGTGTTACCAGTCCATAAAAAATCCAAAACGGTTTTATTAATATAATTTTCAACATGCTGAGGCAAATAAATGACAGAAGCCGCATACCACAATTGCGGTAGAACTATGGTATTCATGGTCAAAGTTCTGCCAAAAAATTTTAAATGCCGGTGCTTCCAAGCATTAATAGTTGTCTTCATTTTAGATATTCTTTCTTCCCAGTTAATTACTTCATCACAACGCCAACCTAATTATGGTGCTACATCTCATTATCGACTAAAACAATTATGTGATGCTGAGCATCTCCTGGATACTTATAGAGTATTACATCCCTCAGGATGTATAACTCGATAAGTATCAAGGAGATACTCAGCATCACATAATTGTTTTAGTCGATAATGAGATGTAACACCATAATTAGGTTGACGTTGGCAATGGGAAGCGGGTGCATAAATAGGCATGATATTAATGCCCGAACCTGAGAACCCAAAGTCCACGCTGACCCACCGTCCAACGTTATCACACGACGATGAGATAATATTTATCAAACTGAGACACTTGGGTAAAAACAAAATTGCCACACCTGCATTTGAACCAGTGTCGGTAGAATGAAACAGCTCACCTTTCGCAAGTTGCTTACAGCTATCAACCGCTTCGGCGCTTCGTAACTTTGTCTCCTGTAGCATAACTATAACAGCATTTAGACTCGATAGCTTATCTATAAGTATGCGCTGTTTGAGTTTGTCATTCAAACTACCACAGCGTAATGTGCAAATTATCATCATAGTTAAAAATCTATATATTAAATCCTCAGTGACTAATTTGATTTCGTCTTCTTGCTGTAGCCCTTGTCTCGCTTAGCCCATGTTCCCATTTTAGCAATACATTATGCGTTTGTCAGCGCAGTAATTGTCAGATACTGATATCTGGAAATATCAGAATCACTGCACATGTGTCTGTATCACACCCTCTTCTGTGTTATATATGGCAGTACAATCTCGCTATTTTTGGAACTACATAACATCATTTCATCAGGTTGTTGAGATGACTGCGTTTACACAGAGATGTCTGGCTCTGCAGCAGAGACCGACTCATCTATATCATCTTCTTCACCATCTTCGTGACCAGAATTTGAATCATCTATTTGTCTTTTAACGCCACATGCCACACCATGCTGTATAGATTCAGTTAGACGGGCTAGTTCGAAGGCAGGCCCACTTTCAATATACTGTGATCTAAGCTTAGTTTGACCCAAGCACACACTCTGTGAATCCTCAGCATCCATATCGTCAGTATCGTCGCACAAATCGCCAGCATCTTGTGGAATTGAATCAGCGACATTTGTTGGAGATGTCAGTGATAACCCCTCCTTCACCACATTAATTTCACCCACATGCTTTAGCAGGACAAGGCACGTATTCTGGTGAGGGTACACTTCCACTACAGTTGAAACAGGCAATGGCGCGAATGTGGTACAGATATGCCCAACATCCACATGCGTGGCGTCACTAGTCTTAGTCAGAGGATTTTCCACGACTTTATGACATCGCCATTTGCAATGCTCAGAGGAACCACATAACAGTCATTTATTCTTATATCGACAGGTACTAGCGAGATGCTCTGTACTTGTACATATTCGGTATTCTTTTATTTGCCATCTATACCGCAGGGGAAGAAAGAAAATACCATCGATAGGCAGTTTGCTTGGAAGCGGTTTTACAATTGTGTCCACCCAAACTCGTCTAATGCCGTTTTCCAGAGATCTGTCAAATGTATACGTCTCTTTTTCGAGTTTTGTCACTTGCTCATATTTAGCTATCTCTGGTGTGATACGCTCATTGGGAATTTCAAGAGGGGCCTTTACTTTCACTAGTACTTTATCCGAGTCAAGAGCCCCAATCTTACAAATCTACCCATTTACAATTAACTCCTCCATTCAGTTTTCCTTAGCTTCTTCTGAGCTAAAGGTGGCGTGCCAAACATTCCTTCTAATATATTAAAACGGCCCTTTAAAATATTTTGTCCGGTGCCTACAATGTCTTTCAAATCGTGATAAACATCAGTAGGGGCAACATTCCACCCAGTAGTGGGAAGCCGTAGACTCAATGGTTGCTTATAACGGCTCGACATTAGACCTAGATTAAATTAGGCAATACGACAGTGCACTACGACGAATATATTATTGATCAGGTGTATGCGTGCTTGCCTGCTAGGTGTGCGAAGAAGGCGGTAAAGCGAATCGGAAGAAGTATAAAAGCACCTATCAAACAGAGGCATACGGAGACAAAACACCCACCATCAGGAGGTTAGCGTAAGGTCTAAACTTACACTTTGTGTAAAATACTATGAATTAAATATTTTTGCACTAGTCAATTCGTATTATTGTTGAAATATTATTATTATTATTATTATTATTATTATTATTATTATTATTATTTGGGGTTCTGATGCAATATTAACCCTTTCATTGCGAAGCAGGCAAAACGGGACTATGTACTTGTCTTGAGGAATGTCCATTTACAGGACAAGCGAAGACTAATTTTGAAAATTTACTACTGACATGACTAGCTCAGTAACCAATCGGTTCTTCAGCTATTGGAAGTAGTGTATCAAGAGGACATTGTCCTGGTTGATAAAGTCAAAATCATCTGCATATTCCATTTCTAGTGGCATGCCTATCACTGGGTTTGGAGAACATGGCCTTGTAAGGTTTTCTCAGTCAGACGAGAATGCTATGATGGCATGGTGGCAGGCGGAAAAGACCGGTGAGAGACAATCACATTATGGTGATCCTAATGATGTTTGAAACTGTGTAGAACGCATTGATTTGACACAAACCTTTAGTTTTGTATTTGCCAATATGTTGACTTATAGTTAGTTATCATCACGGCCAGCCTCGTGAAGAAATTGAAGGGCCTGTGCTGGTTTGATGAAATCAATGGCACGTGGCATGTCGATTTCCATCATGTAGTAGACACAATGCGTTGATATTACTAATGATGTTAACATGCATTGTGTGCAGACTATCCTCTCTGGCTACCAGTTTCCAGTAAATTTACCAATCTTATCTCTGATATGAGATAATGTCACATTTGATAGGATTTTTGCGAATGTTGTCCAAATGCTCCTTTGGGATCAGGTTGGATTGAGGTCTGGGTGGTTTCTTAGGCATTGGGTGTGTGAATAGTGTACTTTCTCCAACATCATCGTTAGGGAGGTATTTTTAAAAGGTAGAGTTATGATGTGTGCGATTTATGTCGATTTAAGGATTTCGTTATTGATACCATCAGACCTGCATGTACAACCATTCCTTAGTTTAAGCTTTTTAAAATTCTGTTTCTGTTATTGGCATTTGCCTGGGCTGTGTGTGGCCATACCCCAACAGGTATCTCACATCATGCCGCTAACATTACCAGAGATGATCATATCTCAGTATTCATTCTATGCTATTAGTGCAACAGTTTCTTCTGAAATCCAGCACTCACAGGTTTTTTAGGGGAACCTAGCCACTTGGCGAAATACTCATGCTCTCCATTTCTTTATCTAGACCATATTGCGGTCTCAAAGACCTTTGCACTTTATCAATCCATCCTATGACGTCATAATCAACTACGCGACGTGTAGAATGGCATCATGAATGACGTCGATAAGTACGCGACGAACGCATATTTGAAGACGACTATGCATTGTTGTGCGAATTGCATGTATTTACTATTTAATAACTATTCTGTTGAATATTTTGAAACTAATTTGACTGGGCGTTGTTGCTGCCATAGGCAGCAACAGCACCACGTCAAATTAGTTACAAAATATTCAACAGCTTACCTGTACATTTTTCTGGAAATTGATAGTTAGGGCATTCGGGGATCGATCAATCCCAACATGGCGAAGTGGGGTGGAGCTTAGATAGAGATGGGCGGGGCCTGTCTAAAACTGGAATGGTCCATTGCCCATGCTGAGCCCTTATTTATACTGGTTACTCCATGACGTTTCTCAGAGCATGATGTCACCAGCATAATCCATAAGACGGTTCACAGTGTGCCTCTTAGGGATCTTTTCTTTGCTTTCATCTGATCATAGTGGCAAGTATCCTTTCTTAAAGGGCATCTTCACTTCACTCACGCGCGCATTAACCCCTACACTAAATGATTTCAAGCATCCTTAGTACCATGGCAAGCCTCTCGCTATGAAGAGTGTGTACATAGGTTATGCCGTGCACTTGAATCAGTGGCCCAAATCACCTCTAAGGTGGTATCCTAATACGTCAGTGGACAGAGTTCTTATAAGTGTGTATGCCATTTGCAAGGACATCAATGTAACGTGTATCATTACTGTGAACATTGAGTCACCATATCATCGTCTTTACTGTACATAATCACATTTTGTTATTGTAAGTTTGAGTCTCATTTTGTGATGTATAGAAGTGTATATCATTACTTCGCAAATAGCCTTTAAACATATAATCAATAAACTCACTTCATTATCAGTCAGTAAACTTCTTGGTCTGTTCCAGAAGGCTCTCGAATCCTCTGTTCACAGACTCTGCAGACTTAGATTTCAATGGAATAACCCATCATAACTTGGAGAGTACAGCAATCATGAATAGTAGGTACAGCATCCAATTGCTCTGCTTTGCGAGAGCTATTACATCACTTTGACCGCAGCAGCTGATCGACAGCCGACACTTTAATTCTGTCGTGCTGAAATTTTAATGCATTAGTTTTGGTAATGTGTGCATATGTTGACTTGATATCCACTCAGGAACTTGGTCCATACGTATTCTTCGTTTAAAGTAATTGTAGTTGTAGAGTCATTATAGGCATGAAGGCTGCATTATGCAATGCGTCAATGTATCTGCTCACTAAACATGCAAAGGTTCTTGTTGAGACTTTACCCCTCCATGCCATAGCTCAGCCACAAAGAAATCGATCTCCAGATCTGCCATGCTTATTTCATCGGTTCAGACTTCTGAGTATTGGTCTGACCATGAACAAAAGATTTCTCAGGTCGGTTAATATTCATTCCGATGAATCCTTTTCCACGTAGGCCCATTGTCCACTAGCAGTCTATGAATATTTATCATGTATAGCAACTGATCGAACTGATACTTCATTATCTATAATCCTGTTATCCATTCTCTTATGAGTAGCAAAAACACCTTGTAAATACGACTTCAGTCCACTAAATTATTATGAGGGAAAATTGTATCAAATGGTGTTATGCACCAATCGCCATCGACTGTGATATCAGGTGAGCGTCGAAGCATCTTCAGCAGGACTATTAACCTAACTCAGATAGATATTCGGTATCAGTCGTAGAGAGCATTGAATCAAGTCTTTAGCGAGACCTTGATGCTCGATGTTGAGATGTTTCCCTTCTTATTTCACATCTGGATTGTACTGTCATTTGACATTGACTGGGTTGAATGGTGCTGTTCTAGTGAAACCTGACTGTTCATAATACATTCTGAATTACTGTAGTGCATGTGAGAAAAGATTTGCCCTGTCCGATAGTTAGATATCAGAACATTTGAGAATGGACCTTTTTATTTTTAGATATGCTCGGCCCATCACTAGCTATGTTCCACCCCCCCCCACCCCCAACCTCGCTCGTGTTTGGATCGATCACAGAACTCCCTAGCTATCGATTTCCAGAAAACTATACAGGTAAGCTATTGAATATTTTGGAACCAATTTGACTGGGCGTTGTTTCTGCCTATGGCAGCAAGAGCGTCCAGCCAAATTAGTTTCAAAATATTCAACATAATCTTTATTAAAAAGTAAAGACATACAATTCGTACAGCAGTGCATTGTCCGTCTTCAGTTATGTGTTCGTGACGTACGTATCTACGCCATTCATACCGTCAATGATTATGATGTCATTCTACACGGTGTGTAATTAATTATGACGTCATATGGTGGAATGATAGATCGGAAAGGTCTATTGCGCGAATCTGGGAATAAAAAATATTGACCTTACAGAGGTAATTATCACCACTGAGACGGTTCATCTTCGCCATTTTCAAGGTCATGCAGTATAATCACCATCTTCTGCGCATATTCCATATGTTTATTCAACGCCAAACACTTTACCTATCAATTAAATCTTCTATGACACTGTTTAATACCAGAGGAATAAGAAACTGTAGGAACCCTCCTTTCTGCAGTATCTGCATCTTCTTTTCCAGCGATAGTTTGTGATTACACAGTTTACATATTCTCCCTCCAAACTTGAAGAGTAATTTGTACTGTGCTTTCACAATCTTCCATTCAAACATCTTTAGCTTTTCATTGCTTATGCATGTAGATCTAGAGCTAACATATCTAACTATGTAGAATATTACTATGTACTCCGAGCTTCTCGGGTGTCTTCTGCTGTAAGTGTTTAAGCCGGCATGAACGATGTTGCTCTATCGCTTCCTTAAAAATTTCCTGCTGATAACGACCGCTAATTGCATAATCTGTTGAGCGAGCACTGTTATACTTGGCATGGTGTGAGGGTTCTTGAATAGTAGTAGGTAGTCTTCTCTTTGTAAATAAACATTGTCTCCCGATTGTCTGCAGCATCCATAAAATCATTGATCACGATTAGGTTTGGTATTGAGCTATCCAATGCGAAACCAAAACCACCACCAAACCTGAAGCTCCACTTTATCATCTCGAGTTCCAACTCTGCTTTGTCTTACTCTATAATACAATATCACTCTGACTGGAGGGTGTTGCAAGAGACGCCATTAGTTATTAATTATGCGTCTTCCTACTTACTGAGGAATCCAGAACTTCACTCTTAACGTGTGGTTCACTCAGCTTAGCTCTCTTCATAGTTTCCTTAACATTATGGTATAAAGAGTAAGATCTCTGACAGCGTTTCTAATGAATGTCCTTTTGAGGGTATTTGCCCAAAAATGCAACTTGGGACTCCCAAAAGTTGTGGCAGTCGGTCCCATTGAACCTCTAAAAATTGTGTCTGATTGTTAAATATGAACATGACTAATTAGATCTATAGGATTTCCCACAAAACCTAGCGTTGGACTCTCATACCTCATAGCCGTGAGCCAATATGATATTCTCTAATTTTAGCATGGGTGAGAGAATCTGCATGAGACTCACAAAAATACATTCAATAATCCACTCAATGGCAGATAAAACAGCTACCTATTAGCTGCTGATGAGTGGAACCATCTTACAGCAGTATGAGGCGTGAAACACACCCAACCGAACATTTTAATCAGTATGTGAAGTATGCCCTCTCATGGTTTGGTAATTCCTCTCAATGAATCAAACTGTTTATAAATATATCTATGTATGGTATTACAAGTGTCCGCGCGCGCGCGCGTGCGTGTGTGTGGGTGCGTGTCTGTGTGTGCGTGCGTGCTTTCGTGCGTCGTGCGTACATACGTGGGTATGTGTGTGTGTGTGTGTGTGTGTGTGTGTGTGTGTGTGTGTGTGTGTGTGTGAGTGTGTGTGTGTGTGTGTGTGTGTGTGTGTGTGTGTGTGTGTGTGTGTGTGTGTGTGTGTGTGTGTGTGTGTGTGTGCGTGCGCGTGGGTGCTCTGCATGCGAGAGTGCATGTGTGCGTGCGCGCGTGTGTGTGTGCAAATGTGTGTGAGCATGTGCGTGTGTATCTGTTTGTCTTAGGATTGGATTCCTTCTATACACTGGTCAGAGATTGAGCTCCACTGATGCTCCCCACATCACCTTGCATATATGCTCATCCCTCTCTCAATTGTCCTCTTAATGAATGCAGCATGGCTCTAACAAATGAGAACACCACATGATCTAACCCATGCACCCACGACCACAGATTGTGGCGGGGAAATGGAGGGGCGTGGCCTAATATCCAAATGAGACCACGTAGTAAGGATTTCGACCTATCAGGATGATCCATTTCAAATGTTGAAAGGTCACGTAACTGATTTCAGCCAATCAGAGCCACCCCCTACCCGGAGTATATTACTACTTATATGCCCAATAATAAATGTGTCATGTAAAAAGTACGCTGTGGCTTGGTGTAGTGGATAGCACTCAGGACTATTTAGCCGGAGAGCCCGGTTTGCGTCTAAGCTGTGTACTATCTCGCCGTCGTTGGAAACATAGGCAATCTCCTTCACTCCTTAGCTCCCCGCACGCAGGGGCCGTATTCACAAAGAGGGCGTAACTTACGCCTGGCGTAAGTTACGTCCTAAAGTTACCCCTCATAGTTACACCGTATTCACAAAGAGGGACGTAAATAAATGCGTCACTGTAATGCATGCAGGCCAGATCTCGTTCGTCACATAGGCCGTTTATTGACGTAGTGCTGTGTGCGTCAACAGCTGTCAAAATGTGTGGCCTTCACTACAACATGGAATACTGCATAGGCTAGCTACCATCGACTCAAAATTGAGTATGTACGCTTAAAACTAACAAATAAATAAATAAATAAATAAATAAATAAATAATATTCATGCGGAAGTTCTATCGAGTCTGACTAACCTAGCATATCAACATTTAATAGTAAAATGCTGTCATTGCAAAAACTAAGTGCTGCGAAAACATGTAACTTTTATATTCTTACAACTTTTCCTTAGCATTCTTGCATTCTTGCCTTTTTGGGAAAACTTGGCTTGAGCGCAGCGGGCCATTCAGGCATTTCATGCCCGCTCGTTGCCAGGCAATGACGTATCCCTCTACCATATTTACCAAATTGTTTCAGCTTCACATTCAGCCGACCGTTGGTGCTTTGAAAACAGAAATAGGAAAATTAATCAGCTCAACTATTTTTTAAAAAGCTGCTGCTCTGGCTTCACATTAAGTAACATTTAATATTTACAAATAGTCAGCTAAATGCAAATTCAATTTATGAAATTCGTAATATTCAATAATCTACTAAAATTCGAGACCACGTCAAACATAAGTTAGAGCGAATAGAGCGTCTAGCCACCTATTATTTGAAAGGATCGGGCAAATTTGATGATTCTACCTCTTTGTGTTCCTGATTTATGGCCAAAAAGGTATATTTTGGGAGACACTTAGTGACACGAGACCTGGATATTTGAAGTATTTATCTAAAACAAAGGTGTCCCTCTAGCCAGCGGCAAGATGAATGTATGTAACTGATTTGGTAATTTTACCTTTTTGCACTGCAGCGTTATTGACGAAAATCTTTATTCCGGCATGAACTAAAGGGCTCTGTGACATGGATTTGTATACCTTTTGAATAATATAAAAATAGAATATTAGGCATTCACGCTGAACCACCGCCGGATTTCTAAGTAGGAACCCTTCAGGCGTAACTTGAATTCTGACACGACTTTCTTAGTGTAAGCGTTATCTAATGACTTGTATATTATATATTGATATTTCAGCTAGCCACAGATACCACATTTAATAAATATAAAAATTATATTGAACTTACGCAGCTATGGATTAAACTAAAAACACGCGATTTCTACTACGTCAAATGTAAACAAAGGAGCTCGCGCTATGACTCGCCTTCATCCAATGACGTCATAAGGCTACAGGCGGGATTTGCAAATCTGATAACGTCATTCAATCTTAATTTTGCTATTTTCGGAAAACTTAGCTAGTGTTCACGAAATAACTTTTGTATGTGATTTCTATCATAGGTTTCCTATGCAATTTCACTAAGTAGGTATGTGGCATTTTAGGGGACCTCTAAGGTTTTTTTCAGTATTGCCGTCTTGCAATCTTGACTAGTAACGGTTTTTCAATATTGCCGTCTTGAATTGTTAACGATTAAAGGATTTTTCACTATTCCCGTCTTGAATTCTTGAGCATAAAAGGGGTTTTTCAATACTGCTGTCTGGAATTCTCTGGTATATAAAGGATTTTTCAGTATTGCTGTCTTGAATTCTCGAATATTAAATGTTAAAGCGTGTGTTACTATAGACAAACTGTGGTGCATACATGATAGGTCCTTCCTTAAGAATACAGTTGTCATTATCGCCAACATATTTAGTTTTAATATTTTGAAACTAATTCCCCGTGGGAATGTCACCACGTACGTCATCATCAGCCATCCCTCTGAACATATCCATCAGCAAACGCGCGTGATGGCGTTGACCTAAACTTGTACTCTATACAGGAGATGTCAGGATTAAAACACGATCAATAATGATAATTGGAAAATCTGATGTAAAGTACACCGAGAGTGTATCTGTATACATCTAAAGATAACATCAAAAGATACGTTCTCATGAATCACTTATAATTTGACATCTGTAGGGTTATCAACATCATGTTTATTTATCGTTATAACTATCCAAGCAAACTTCCGAGGACATTTGTGATATAGATTAAATGAAGGATTCCCGTTTCAGCTGTGCCCCGCCCATCTCTCGTACTCTCTAACCAGCCTTAGCCCGTGCTTGTTGTTTTGAATTCTTGAATATTAAACGTGTTTTCAATAATGCTGTCTCGAATTCTTAAGTGTTACAGGTGTTTTCAATATTGCTGTCTCGAATTCTTAAGTGTTAAAGTTGTTTTCAATATTGCTGTCTCAAATTCTTAAGTGTTAACGGTGTTTTCAATATTGCTGTCTCGAATTCTTAGGTGTTAAAGGTGTTTTCAATATTGCTGTGTCGAATTCTTAAATGTTAAAGTTGTTTTCAGTATTGCTGTCTTGAATTATCGAATATTACAGAGTAGAGTGCTTAAGAGTATATTACTTTGGGCAAACTGCGGTATATAAATAGCAGGCCCTTCCTTCAGAATAATGTTATCATTATCCTCTACGAGGTTATACATATTCAGTTTAATATTTTGAAACTAATTTCCCTTGATAATGTCACCACGTACGTCATCATCAGTCATCTCTCTGAACATATCCATCAGCAAACGCGCGTGATGGCATTGACCTAAACTTTTACTTTATGTAGGAGATGTCAGGATTAAATCACGATCAATAAGGATAATTGGAAGATCTGATGTAAAGTGCATAACCAGTTTATAAGTATACATCTAAGGATAACATCAAAAGATTTGACATCTGTAGAGATGTCAACATCATGTCTATTTATCGCTATGACTATCCAAGCAGCATCTCAAGGATATTTCCGATATAGATTTAATGGACATTTCCAGTTTAGCTATGCCCCACCCATTTCTAGCTAAGCTCCACCCACACTTCGCTCGTGTTGGGATCGATCGATCAATGAACTCCCTGACTATCAATTTCCAGAAAACTGTACTCGTAAGCTGTAGAATATTTTGAAACTAATTTGAATGGCCCAGTTGAATTAGTTTCAAAATATCCAACAACATGCGTATTACATAGTACAGAGAGATAATTCGTATAACAATGCTTAGTCCGTCATCATGTAAGCATTCATGACGAACTTAGCTACATCATGCATATCGTAATAGATTATAACGTCATCCTACACACCACGCAGTTGATTATGACGTCATGTGACGCATGGGTAAACTGGACAGGATCATTTTGATGAAGGCTCACATACGTCACAGGATAATGTAGCATACCGGGCCGCTATTCGGCCAATAATACCTGGTACTGGTCAAGTACTGGCCCAGTAACATGCATTGCCAACATAGGGCTCATCAGGATACGTAAATAGTACTGTTTCAACCTGTCTAAGGTGTTGAAAACATTTTGAATTGGGATATCTTTTATTTTACATTCCGGATGGATAGGCGAGCTATGTCCCAATGCCAGTGTGCGTTGACAATGAACGGTTCATAAAACTAATGCGTGCCATTAATAAAGCTACAATACATACGATTACCTAGTGATATAGAACAATACGTTACAGAGAGGTAAAATATCTGTGCTATACACCATCAGTTCCCGGCAATTTGTGTGGTTATGACTTATGAGACAGGTAGTTTGAAGCTAGTGAGGTGAAAGAGGAGTATTGTTCTCTGGACTGCTACTGCTGGTACTACTACTACTATTACTGCTACTGATGCTGCTACTACTGCTGCTACTGCTACTGCTACTGCTGCTTCTCCTGCTGCTACTGCGACGACGACGATACTGTTGGTGCTACTACCGCTGCTCCTGCTGCTGCTGATGTGGCTCCTGTCGCTCTGAGTGGTGTTGCTACTGCTTGCGGGATATACACGTCTCGCATAGGTCTTCTAAGCATTCATCTATACTGTCCCGTGATGATCAAACGCGGGTAAGTTGCAATCTTTTCCCTAGATGCATTACCAGCAACAGCAAGCAATATATACAAAGGCTGCCAATGGATATACTGACATCTAATAAGTTAGCTTCTACGAACATTGCTATCTAAGTAAAGTACACATGCACTAAAAATACCAATTGTATACCAAGCTACATCCACACTGTCGTGATAGTGCTGCGTACTGTGCCGGTATTAGACCAATAACGGCCCGGTAGCATGTGCTTTATTCTGGCATTCGTCGTGCACGAAAACTTAATTACGTACATCAAATCGCTTCTGGGGCGAAACCAGGAAATCGTATCGGCTCATAAAACATATCTGCATTGACAGACGGAAGTCAAGTTTTAAGTGAAGAGAGATTTATAGATTTATCAGCACATCTATATTCCAAGCGGCGTACCACCACCACCGCCACCATCGCCACCCCACCCCCACCCTCTCGTGAGCGATCCTCGTGAAGATTAGCGTGATAGGATAGAATAGCCAATGATCTCTTATCTTAGTCATGCCAGACATACCGAATAACATAAACCCTCGATGACTGGCACGCGACAGCAACATCCCCAGTAGTAATCCTAGCAAAAATACTGAGCAAATTCAGTAAACTGTTGACGATGGTGGAAATATTATACTACCTATGATAAACTGAGCGGAAGAGTCCCGCATAACTTATTTTCTGAAAACCTAGTTTTACGGCCTATCTTAATGCTGGCGTCTAGCGTGAGGAAATGGAATGCAATGGTTCAACTTCTTTGACCTCCTGACCCTGGGTATTTAGAATCGTCGACTTCTGATAGAAATATAAGTACGTTGATTATTTTATGACGAGTTTATTGGGCATCAACAACGTTCACTAGAATTGAGGAATCCAGTTTTTTCGTCAATCACATGATGTCATAATCAAATACCCGACGTGTAGGCTGGTGTCATAATCAATTACGTCACGAATGACTCGTCTTAAACGCTTAGGTTTTACAGATTCTATGTCTTTGCTATTTAATAAACATGCTGTTGAATTTTTTGAAACTAATTTGTTTCAACAACGCCTAGTCAAATTAGTTTCAAATTAGTCAACGGCATACGTGAATAGTTTTCTGGGAATTTGGATTCAGAGAGTGTATGGATCGATCGATCCCAACACCGGCAATGTTGGGAGACGGCGACATAATACTGGCCTGTGTTATCCATACATCGGTCACGCCAAGTTTGGAAAGAAATTTGAGAGATACACCAAGTAACTTTTCTTCTTGGTAATTCGCACGACTCGAAATAGAGCAACAGGATTCAATGACAAATAGAGCGACGCTGTTGTCGTTGTTGTTGTTGTTGTTGTTGGTGTTGGTTTTGGCGTCGACGTTGTTGTTGTTGGTGTTGGTGGTGGTGGTGGTTGTGGTAGTGGTGGTGGTGTGGGCGGCGGCGGTGCTATTGCTGGTGGTGGTAGTGCAACCACCTCTGTGGTTTTGCAACACGTGAACGAGCCAACCATTCAGGTGGTAATCTTCTCTTGGCCTGTAAATTGACACTCACTGAAGAAACGTTTTGGATTTTCTAGATCAATCTTGACAATTAACACGATGAAAGGATTAATACTGTAATAGCTTAAAGCTTCTGAGCATGAAATCGTGCATTGTGGGAATATTCGTAAAACAAAACATTTTCGCAAAACAAAACACAACATTAGTATGGACTAAATCACAAGGCATTTCTTTAGTCCAACTCATACAGCAGTCTATAATTGATCGCAACGCAGGCGAACTGTGGGTGGGGCTTAACTACAGATGGCGGGTCATAGAAAAAACTGGCCTTATCCATTGTCTCTCGTGCCATGAAGCATGTATAGTTTCGCAGTAAGCAGTAATTTTATGGTATTTCTTAATACATAAAGCTTGTAATTTTCTGCGGCAAAGCCAGGTAACCGCACAGAGGTCTGAATTCACGTTAGTTTTTATTTGCGTCTCCAATATAGAATTCACTTACTGACAGATCGGAGAGAGGATAAAGGTAAGGTTCCATGCGATCAATCTCTATCTGTACCGGAAACGACGTAATAATACTATTGGGAACAGCGATCTATGCAGGTTTTAGAATTCCAAAAGATATGTGTCCGCATAGAGCAGAGCTTGTCGCGTGTTTGGGTAGTTCGAGGTCATCGAGGAGTCAAGGGGCATGCTCGTCAACTTCAGACATTCTTCTTATGGTTTCCTTTGGAACGAGTTAACGTTAAACGCATGTGAATCCAATCTGTCGATCAAGTATATGACGTCATAATTGCTTACGCAAATGAATGACGTAGTTAGGTCCGTCAGGAACTTTAATGCCCGTCAGTTGGGCAAATTGTATGTCTTTACTAATAAGTTAGCTTCTACGAACATTCTTAGCTAAGTAAAGTACACATACACTGACAAATACCTTGTATACACTTGTATGTATGATTACTGTATTCTGCGGCTGTAGTAGTAGAAACATCATACAGCTGCAATCAGTCCTACTTCGCTTTGGCCCACTGTGTCTTGTCCTCAGCCCAAATCCTTAGCTTCCGCCGGTCCATTCTTGACTTGAGTATACCTAATCCTGCTTTCTTGGGGACACCTCGTAGCACGCTTAGCAGATTTATGCAATGACGTCCTCTCCTGGCTCCGTATTTGTTGGCTAAGAGTTGAGCGAATTCCAAGGCTCTCTGTGCTGGTGTGTGGTCTGGCATCCTTAGCACATGGCCAAACATGGACCCTCTTTGCTAGGCGACTTTTACAGACAGCGGCGACGTATTACACATCTTGTATAGTGCATCGTTGGAAATTATGCTCTCTGGCCATCGGTGCTAAGTGATGGTGCGCAGGTGTTTGCGGTGGCAGGTATCAAGTGTGTCTAGAGCTGCCCTTGGCGCTGCCCAGGTTTTACAGTTATACATCATCAGGGACACGCAGGTTGCATTGTATAAACGCAGTCTTTTTACCAAGGGCATCTTTGATCCATGAATCCATAGCTTCCAGAACGACTGGAAAGCTATGTTCCCCACGGTGCAGCGTGCAGCAATGTCAGCAGTACCGCAAAGCAGTGAGCCAGGATTGTACTTTTCCTCCATTGTTCGCCGCTACGGAGTGGATCGTCATTTTCTTTAGTTTCATGCTTTGTAGACAGGTATATGTGGATGTCCTCTGTTTTTGATTTATTCATAAAGAGATTCTCAATTTTTAGTTTGCTTGCAGCTATTGGGAGAAGTTCGTCAACAGGTTTCTTTTCCTCATCTATAAAGTCCACATCGTCGGCATATTCCATCTCTAGCGGCATGCCCAGTATTGACATCGGGGTTGGGGTGGGGTGGGGTGGGGTGGGGTGGGTGGTGGTGGGGGGGGGGGTGTCTTGTGCAGTTTTCCGGTACGGATTTCAATGCAGCAGCCAGGTAACAGGTGAAGAGCACAGGGAATAGACCATCTCCCTGTAGGGAGCCGATTGATCTCTCAAACTTTACAGACGTCACTGACTTGACTCGCACTCTCAGCCTGGTGTCTGCAAGCAGTAGTCTCACTAGCCGCAACTCATCTTCATTGCAACTGGCTGGCATAGAACGTCTATGATCTTTGAGCGTTTAATTGTGTCGAAGGATAGTGACATGCCAATGCCCATTTTGTGGAAATCCCAGTGTTTGGACATGACTACCGACACAAGCATACGTTGAGCCCATACAATATCTACGCATCTGCGTCCACGTTTGAAGCCACTTTGACATGATCTGGTGAAGTCGTCAAGCTTGTCTCGGATGCGGCATAGAGTAAGATTGGATAGGATTTTCCGTATGCTGTTAAGGAGCACAATGGGCCGCAGATTGGCTGGGGGGGCCAAGTGTCTGTTTGGGCTTTGGGTAGCACGATAAGGATGCCTGGCCTACAGCGTCGATGGGAAGGTGGTGCATAAAAGCTGAATTGATTATGTGCGTGATCGGTTTTGAGATAATGTCACTTGCATATTTGAATGGTGTATTGCTCATGCCATCAGGTCCAGATGCACGTCCATTATTTCATGGCTTTAAGTGCTTTCTCAACCTCTGCTGTATTAATTGGTGTTAGTAAATGGCCTGGGCTCGCCTGAGAATAGGTGCAAGGCTTCATCATCGTGGTCAGTGAACTGTTCCTTGAACCATTCTCGAATTGCCTCGGCGTTGCCCTGGTCAGTCCCGATAAAGTGTCCTTTAGAGTTGTGCATAGTTAGAGGTGGTGTGTAGTCAGCAACTCTTAGGTCTCAGGGCTCGGGCTGTCCAAAACATTTTGTGGCAGTCAACCATGGCAGTGATTTCATCTGCTATGGCGTCTGCTTGTTGGATAGCAAGATCTTTTAAGTGTTCGCTAATGTGGCGCAGAATGTTATTGTGTTTCTGGCGTAGTTTGGTGCGATCTTCACTTTGGCCACTTTGATAGATGCGCAGACGTAACGCTTTCTGTTCTGCTGACAGTTTTACTACGAGAGGGTCGTCAGTATACCTAGTTCTGTTGTTTTTTAGACCAGCTATGGTGCTAGTAGATAATGATTCCATAGATATCAGTATTTTGGTTAGGGCTTCGTTTGGATCGGAGCTGACGTCGATGTTAGCTATCTCCTCCCCGAGGGCCTTTTTGTATAACATTTTATTGTCAGTGTCGCTGATGAACTTGGTACGTTGTAGGCGACTCTACCCTCTTGCCTGGTATGGCGTTTAAACATTATGTGGAGCTGGTTCATATGGAGGCGTGTAATGACTGGCCTATGGTCAGAATTAAGGTCTGTGCCTCCATAGGAACGAGCATCCCGTAGGAGGGATTTTGCTGTTGTCTTGCATAGTATGAAATCTATTTGGTTGAAGACAGCTTTTGTAGCCTTAGAACCTTTTGGGGCTTTGCGATCAGCAATGTGTCCAGTCCATGGTGTCCGGTGGCGGCATGGGTGTTTGAAAGCCGTATTTGTGGCAAATAGGCCATTGGAACTAAGGAATGCCACCAGCGCATCTCCATTGCTGTTGTGTGTGCCCTTTCCATACGATCCCATGCATGAGCCAAGTCCTAAACTTGTGTCCGCAATGCTGAGTTTACCCCGCTTGGAGTTGAAATTGCCACACACGAGCAGTTGCCATCTAGCTGGGATAGTAATGACAGAGCTCAGTTCTGCCTAGAAGGAATCTAATATAGCTGGATTCTCTGTGGCCCTTTCGGTAGTTGGCCCATATGCATTGACTATGCGACACTTAGTGGTGGTGTGCTTTCGCGTTGGTATAGCCAGGTCGATAAATGCAACGCGATCACTGACGTATCCAAAACTAATGACATCGTCCAATACCCTTGGTCCGATTACGAAGCCTAATCCACGGTAAGTGGCCTGTTTTTGCTCCATGAGTACTAGCTTATGGCCTGTCTGAAGTCTGAGTGTTTAGCTACTTTAGTCTATTGAATGCATGTGATGTCGATTTTATAGTGTTCACAGTCTGCACCTAAGATTTGCCTCTTTGATGTTGCAGTCAGACCACGTACATTCCACGTAGCTAGGGTAAGCTCCTGGGAAGATTGCGTTGTCCGCGGATGTCGAGCACAGTTTCTTGTTAGAAGGTTAGACATAGTCAGAGTTGCCTCTGTATGCGGAGGTCAGCCCGTAATCCTTGATGACTTAGTTTCCCAACAAAGTTGGTACTTACGGAGGAGACCAGCGTGGCACACTTGTACCCCAAGCGAAATACACACTATCGTGATAACGTGATAATGCTGCTTACTGGGCCCGTACTAAATCAATCCTGGCCCAGTAATATATGCTTTATTAGGGCATTTTCTCATGCACAAGAACTTTATCACGTACATCAAATCACTTCTGTGGCGAAAAAACGAAATCGTATCAGCTCATAAAACATATCTGCATCGATAGACGGAAATCAAGTTTTAAGTGAAGAGAGATTTATAGAGTTATCAGCAAATCTATGTTCTAAGCGACGTAATCACCCACCCTTCCCTCCTGCCCCGACCCTGAGCTCACCCGACCCACTCACATTCCAGAGCTCTTTGCCCTTAGTCTGGGCTTACGAAATGGTTCAGTGAGCGATCCTCGTTAAGATTAGCGCGATAGGATAGAATAACCAATGATCTGTTATCGTAGTCAAGCCAGGCATCCTGAATAACGTAAACCATCGATGACTAACACACGACAACAACTAAACATCCCTAGTAGAAATCATATCAAATACACTGAGCATATTATTTGGAAGGTAATTTGTATGGGCACTGGTGCGGCCATAAGATCATAGCAACAAATTGGCGTGTGATTGATAGATATGGGAGGGAAATTGCTAGAAATGCGCAGAGAATAGCTAGAAATCGGTAGAGACTATTTATCAATGGGAGGAGAATATCTAGCAAATCGCGGAGAATAGATAGAAATGGGCGAGTCTTTGCTAGAAATGGGCTGGTCATGACTAGAAATGGCCAAGTCGTTGCTAGAAATTGACGAGTCATTGCTAGAAATGGGTGGCCCATTGCTAGAAATGGGCGATTCATTGCTAGAAATGGGTGGGTCATTGCTAGAAATGGGCGATTTCTTGAAATGCGCGGGTTGTGACTGGAAATGGTCGGGTCATTGCTAGAAATGGGCAGGTCATTACAAGAAATTGGTGGGCCATTGCTAGAAATGGGTGGGTGACTGCTCGAAATGGGCGGGTCATTACAAGAAATGGGTGGGTAATCGCTACAAAGGGGTGGGTCATTGCTGGAAATGGGCGGGTCACTGTTAGAAGGAGGAATGAGTGGGTGGGTGAGGCGGCGGGAATTGCTAGACATTGATGAGCCATTGCTAGAAATGGGTGGCCCATTGATAGAAATGGGCGCTGCATTGTGGAAATGGGTGTGGCATTGCCTGAAAGGGGCGGGTAATTGCTGCAAAAGGGTGGGTCATTGCTGGAGATTGGTGAATCGTTGCTAGAAATGGGCGTGTCATTGCTAGAATTGGGCGAGTCTATTTGATCGATGTTGTCCTGTCTAACATAGTAATGCTATATATTTGCCAATCATATTACTCCGATTGGACCTTTCAAGTTTATCCATCAATCATATGACGTCATAATCAACTATGTGACGGGTACGATGACGTCATGATCAATGATGCGATGAATTATGTAGATAACTTTGTCACAAACGTGTAGTTGATGTTGGACTAAACATTGTTGTACGATTTGTATGCATTTACTATTTAATAAAGATGTTGTTGAATATTTTGAAACTAATTAGACTGCGATGTAGCTGCAACAGGCAGAAACAGCACCCGGTCAAATTAGTTTCAAAATATTAGCTGTAGAACTTTCTGAAAATTGATAGTTAGGCCGTTCAGGAATCAATCGATCCAAATATGGCGGAGTGTGGCTGGAGCTTAACTAAAGATGGGCATAGCATGGCTAAAACTGGAAAGGTCTATCCCGTTTTCTTCTATCATGGACAATACCTAGCACATGTTAGTCTATGTTGACCAGCCATGATAAGATGATACTGGTTCTATGCTGGGCAAGCGTGTCATTTCTCACCTTACGTATATATTTATTGGTCAAGCTAATGATTAGCATTACCTTCTTTCTTCAATCGCATGACCGATTTCCTGTCAAAACTCCGGAAGGCCTAAAGACGATCAGCTCAGAAATGAGAATGTGCTCATTGGACCGATCATGATCATTCTCAGTATTCCTTTCCAAACTGAAAGACTATTCGATTAATGTCGTTGTATTAAATCAGTTGTTGTTGAGAATAAAGCGGTCACGGTGCATGGAGTCGTCTATTACATATGCTGACTAATTTTACTGAAACCAATTAATTTGCAGGAATGATTTTCAGGTAAATTAGTTACCAGTCATTCAGGAATGTTCCGGTATGGAACACTCGCATAAGTGGCCTCTTTCCGTACTTGCTATTACATATCTAGGGACTAATTCACGCAAGGATGCATAAAAGATAAAAAGGCGGCCAATTTGAACTGCAAGGTTCTTCTTTCTTGTTCAACGTGTTGGGTGAGTGTAAAGTCGGAATTCTTGGCCAGTCGTACTTCATGCTGTTATGCTTTAAGGGAGATATCGCTGATAGATCTATAAATTTAATATACGAAACTATGTTCATAAAACGCTTCCTGTGGCTCAATACCATCAATTTAACAACAATTCTTACATATACAACTACTCAAAACCCAAGAAGATGCAAATTATTAATTCAACAAATATATAAAAATGAAAACACAATGGTCCAAATGATCTCCATTTCACTATTTTATGGTTTCTCTCGATTCATTGATTCGCTCGTCTTGTATAAACAAAGAATGGTATTGCACAGCTTATTTGTTTGATGTCATGATACAATTTGTTGCGGTTTTTGTCCTCCCAGAGTTCTTTCTATTTGGATTGTTTTGTAAGTATAATGCTTCCCTAAATTGAAAAACTCATCCGTTTAAAAGAGTATACAGCAAATGATAACACATATAGGGCCTATGTAACGGGGAGGGGTGGGTGTGCGGAATTTATGCATAAAGACCAGTATGTAATCATAATACACCAGCACCGTTATACTACAACAAACATATAGAAATGTATTTATATCTTATTCCCGGGCCACACCAATATGATGATGCCTGGCCGGATATAGCTCAACGGCATTTCGCCGTGTTGGTGTGGCATGGCAGGTGTATCAAGTTGAGTCATGTCGTAGCCTGTCGGCCCGATTGAGAATGTTCGATTACAGTTGGTTGCAGTTGGCCGTATATGTTGTCTGTCCTGTTGGTACGCCAACGTTCACGAAAAAGCCAGACTGTAGTTATCTAGATTAACCAAACAAACAACAGCACAAGTACACATATTGATGCAAGGCATCAATGGCAAATAGCGTGGCCGGAGATTATTATAATTCAAGTTGGGCTTCAAATTCATTTTTTATATATAGTATAGAATTTGATGTAACACAACAGGTTGTCCACCAAAGACAGTGACTATATCTAGACCTTGGACCCCTACCTAGAACAAAAAATAAATTATACATGTAAAAATGACACCGACACTATATACTACAGGAAGACGTGAGCTTCAAGTTAAGTTCAATGCATTATACAGATATAGCCATTAGACATGAGATAAATTGACAATATATTTACAGGACAGAGAGAAATGTGTTTAATCGTGTTCAATATTACATAGGTTCTGACTATCATCTACAGTTTCTTACCTTTCGCATGTAGTGCTGATGGTGCTTGTGATTGTATTAATGAAAGTTTCTTGGTAGTGTCATATCTTTAAGATGGTTGTAATGGCATCGGCCTTGGATAGGATTAGCTATGGGCTATAGGAAGAAGCAGATTATATTTTGGGGCAGTCTGTCCATCTTTCCATCCATCTTGTTGACCATTTGCGTAAATTATGAGGGGTTTTGTGTGATAATTCAGATTCTATCTGGAGCTAAATTATAGGATATATAGAAAGATTTTCACATCATTGCAAGAAATATTTGATGATAGAATTGAGCATTATCAAGTGAGTTCTAGATAGTATGCTGTTCGAAAGCCTGGCTACAAACCGAGTATAGAGATTCTGATACGGAATATATAGTAAATTATTAGCATTTGAAAACTGGAAGTTCGAAATTGCTTCATAGTAGAATTGTTTAAACTCTATACTTTATTAGTGCATTCATATATATCTAAGCAAACATTTTGATGAAATTCTGGAGCCAAAGCTATTATAAGCAATGTGCCAGGACCTATCGACATCTATCCGATTGTGGCTAATGTGAAACAACTATCTTTGAATTGGGACATATTGCGAATAAGTAACTACATGGCCATACTTGGTAATTATGATATTATTTGATGGTAGAATCGTGCAATATTTCGAACAGCGCTAGTACATAATAATAATAATAATAATAATAATAATAATAATAATAATAATAATAATAATAATACATATTGAGTTCTGCATGGCTAGATGTTCGAAAACGTGTTACAAACAGAGTACATAGATAACGGTACGTAAATTATTGGCATTTGACAACTTTTGGTCGCTACTAATCGATATTATATTAGCATATTGATATATCTACCTGACATTTTGGGGCCAAACTTAATACAGACCATAGGCTACTGAAAACCATGGATCTGCCAAAACTTGTGCAAATTTTTGCCATGGAATTGTGTACTACGAAATTACTTCATGGTAGACATTTTTAAGCTTGATACTTTATTAGCGTATTGATATACCGATCTGACCATATGTATGGATTTCGAACCGAATATGGGCCAAACTTAAAGCAGCAAATTTGTAAAGTAATTTGTAAAGTACTGAAAATCCCTGATCTGTCAAAATTTAAGCCATTTTTCGATATGGAATTGCAGACTATGAAATTATTTCATTGTAGAATTTGTTTTAATTATGACTATAGCTATCAATGATATGATATCATATTGTTTACAGCTGAAAGTAATTTAGGCTAAATTATACTTTTTAAACTCAAGTTTGTGCGGGTGAAAATTTGAGGCCGAGCATAGCCTACATACAATAGGGCAGTGAAGACTGTGAATTGGCTAAAACTTCAGCCAATTTTCGGTATGAAATCGTGTATAACGAATTAAATTACTTCATGGTAAACATGTTTTTAAATCATTACTTCATTGGCATATTCAGATACCTATCTAACCATATTAGTGGGATTTTTGGGCCGAACACATTGCAGGCATTACCAACTTGGCACATACATACCCTTTCTGTTGATTTACTTATCTAACCACCCGGTACAATGTTATTGACAGACGTTTTGACTGGAAATTTGGAACATCAGTTGTCTATGCATAGTGCTAAATAATTGCATGCATGGATCTTTTCCCAGTGAAGGATTAAGGACAATAAATTACTAATGAAAATCACACATACATTATTTTTTAGCGAATTTTGTCCAATTTTTCACGATCTACACTATTATTATACATGTTTTACTGTTAAAATTTACCACACATATAGTGACTAGTAAAATGCATCCACGACATTAAAATATTTTCCCCTACGCCCTACGAGACATAACAACCGAAATTTATACACTATCTCGAATGTTCAGCCCAGTGTTTTATACCATAATACATAATGGAAACGAACAGACACAGTACCTAGTATTGTCGTCATAATATATTAAACCTTTGTCTAAATTTGGTGAAGAATGTTATTTAGATATTGAATGTCCATTTGCAGGCGAAGAGAAGACTGTTTTTGCAGATTTGCCACTTGAATCTGGAATGACTGTCTCGAGAGCCATTCCAGTGGTAAATTATCAAGAACTGTCCCCTCATGGCATGCAATTTGACATTGCTCAAGGTCACTGTAGGGGCCGGTTTGACCAGCTATGTCATGAGGCGGGTGAAATCCAATAGGAGATGATGATAGGCCTATATTCATAGCCTTCGTCATTGTGATTTACATACTTTCAACCGTGACTTCCCAGAACCCCATTTCCAAGGTAACTATAGATGTGAGCTGTTGAATATTTTAAAACTAATTTGACTAGATGCTGTCGGTGCTTATAGCTGCAGCACAGTTAAATTAGTTTCAAAATATTCAATATAATGTTTATTAAACAGTAAAGACATACAATTCGCACAGCTTACAGATTTTTCAACGTTCTTGATAGCCACAGCTACGCCATTCATTACGTATTTTGACTGTGACCTCAGCCTAATTGTGACATAATTGATTATGACGTCAACACTTGAGCGACAGGTTGGATAACTTATGCCTTCTTTCCATAAGAGAATCGGTCCATTGCAATTGGGTCTGCATGCATCTGGCTGAGCAAAGCTAACTATCAGAATGCTCTTGCTAAAATATGTGGTCACTTATTACAAGTGGGTGGACCACACATTACTAAGTGGTATTGGCCGTTTAATGATCAAATTTGTTCATGACAATTTCAAAGGTGGGGTCCATTTTTCGCTAAGCTCTTCCCGTTCTATTGGCGTGTTGGAATCAATTTATATACTTTGATTCATGACTTCCCAGAATCCCAATTTCAAGGTAACTATACAGGTAAGGTGTTGATATCCTGAAGCTAATTTGACTGGGTGCTTTTGCCCTATGGCGGTAACAGTGCCCTGGAAATGTGCCTGGTCAAATTAATTTCAAAACATTCAACAGAATGGTGATTAAAAAGTAAAGACATAAAATTTGTACACTTGATGGACTATTCAATATTCACGATGGAGCTAGAGACGCCATTCGCTAAGTATTTTGACTATGACGCCTGTGAAGCTTTTATAGGACGCAATTGATAATGGTAAAAAAACATAAACCGCCCAGGAAAATTAGTTTCAAATTTTCGACAGAATGTTGATTAAATAGTAAGACCATACAATTCGTACAATGGCCAGTCAAATTCGTATCAATATATTCAACAGAATGTTGAATATTGTCTGTATGTCCACATGTTGGATCTGTCAATAAAGATTGTTTGCTTGCTTATTTTTTTAACGCATTGGCAAAGCGATGACTTCAATTTCTGTGCTAACCTCGTTTACTGAGTGTGCACCCGTTAGTTTACTTTGTTGATCATCATTTCTCCGGTCGGGGATCGAACCATCATCCTGCAATTCCGCATAGCATCAGCAATCCAGACCTATTTCTGCTGGACCACCGCATCAAGACAAGAATCGGATATACTGATACACTGGCGAATTCATATGAGATTATCTTTTTAATGCACACTGTATGGTGTATTCTATGCCCTCACCCGTTCTCCATTGCGACACTGGCAGCAGTTGATTGATTGATTGATTGATTGATTGATTGATTGATTGATTGATTGATTGATTGATTGATTGATTGATTGATTGATTGATTGATTAAATCGTGGCGATTAAATTGTAAAGATATAAAATTCATACACTTGATGGCCTATTCAATGTTCCTGATGAAGCTATTTACATCATTCATCATGTATTTTGATTGTGACGTCATCCTATATATGACGTAAATAATTATGACGTCATATGCGTGGGTGACAGATCAGATCCACCCATTATCATAGAGATATCCTATGCTCATTTGCAGGCCAGGAGACCGTTGTTTTTGGCGCTTTACCATTGGAATGATAGGCTCAGTTATCGAGCCAGTCATTCCAGTGGTAAATTTAATTAGATGTAAATGTAATTTCTCAAGATTACTACCGAAGGCATTTTAAGAGATGTACGTGAGCACAGTGGGACAGATCACAATACTATTATATTTCTGAGGCAAATTGTACATTCAGCAATTAGCCCAGGCCACCAGCTAGTACAAATAGCCCCAATAGCGAGGACTGAGGGTATGCGTTTAAGGCGCACGAGAAATCTAGACAATATATCCTAAATCTACGATTCCAATCTAAATAGAGACGCTCTCGTTAATAAAAAATATATATGTATATATGTATATATAGATTTGGCGAGAATGGGAATGGCCACAATCCCTAGTGAAAAATGACAGCGCCGGCAATGGACCTTTCCAGTCTTGGCTATGCCCCGCTCACCTCTAGCTAAGCTCCACCCACACTTCACAGTGTTGGGCTCGATTGATCCCCGCGAATGCCCTGGCTATCAACTTCCTGAAATCTATACAGGTAAGCCGTCGAATATTTTGTAATTAATTTGATTGGGTGCTGTTGCTGTCTATGGCGGCAACAGCGCCCAATCAAATTAGTTTCAAAATATTCAACAGAATATGTATTCAATAGTAGATATGCAATTCTTACAACAACTCATAGTCCGTCTTCAATGGACCTTTCCAATTGTATCCTTCGATTATATGACGTCATATGACATCATAGCCAACTAAGTGACGTGCATGCTGACATCATAATCATTACGTAAATGATTCTATTCAGCCCGTCTTTAACTCTTAATCGTCCAACACATTGTAAGAATTGTATGTTTGCTATTTAATAAACATGCTGTTTAATATTTTGAAACTAATTTAACTGGGCGCTGTTGCTGCACCCTTACGGCAGCAACAGCACCCAGTCAAATTAGTTTCAAAATATTTAACAGCTTACCTGTATAGATTTCTGGAAATTGAGTCAGGTATTTCAGGGATCGATCGATCTCAACAGGAGCGAAGTGTTGGTGGAGCTTAGCTAGAGGTGGGCGGCGACTAGCTGAAAATGGAAAGGTCCATTATGCGTTCGTGACGTACTTGTCTAAGTCATTCATGACGTCATAATGGCGTCATTGATTACGATGTCATTCTACACGTCACGTCGTTGATTACGACGTCATGTGATGGATGGATGACGTGGAAAGGTCCATTCCAGACACAACCAAGTGAATGCGTAGCGCTGAACGGCCACGGAAAGAGATGATAGGCCTACAGGCACATCCGTCGTTGTCGTCGTGATTTATATACATACTTTGAACCATGAATTCCCAGAATCCCCTTTTCACGGTAACTATAAGGGGTGAGCTGCTGAATATTTTGGAACTAATTTGACTGGGTGCTGCTGCTTATTAAATAGTAAAGCTCTTCAATTCGTACAGCTGCAGGACTTTTCAATGTTCCTGTTGGACATAGCTATCATTATGTACTTTGACTGTGAAGTTACCCTACTGGGAAGGTGGGGGGGGGGGGGCGGGGGTGTAGCGGGAGTGGGTGGGGGTGGGGGATAGAGGAACTAATTGATTATAACGGCACGACTCTACAATATCTGACCGATCTGGCTAAAATATAGATTTATTGTTTATTACAAGTGATTCGACTGCTTAGGCTACGTTATACAGCTCATAAATAAGTTAATATACTTACAAAACATAAACAGAAATTCTGTCTTGTTTTGCAAACATTTTAATTTATTCTTTAGATGTTCTATACCATCGAGTAGGCGGTTTTACAGTACAGCTCATACATGTGAATAAGGCACTATATTTGCAAAGAAAAACAGAAATTCTACCTTGTTTTGAAAACGTGTTAATTTATTTTTTAGGTCTTCTATACCAAACGGTGTCAGCATATACGGAAACTGCGAGATAAAAAAACTCGCTTTAACCATTATCTCTCTGGGTTCAAAGGCTAGGCCTATTTGTTTGTACAAGAAAGATTTGTGTAGATTATGTAAACAATAATGCGGAAAGTTGTCTACATGTGTGCAGCAACGGTTTACGGCAGCAGTTTCCAAAATGAATAGAAGTTATCATATAGTTATCATATGTACATACATGTTTGGAATTTCAGCGATGTATGCCTTAGGCATTTCTGTAATTCTTACCGCATCTCCGATTACTGTATTTCCCCTATTTACTTTTACCTTAGATTTGTAGTTCCGTATTCTGCATGCTATTTAAGCAGAATTTCTATTCCAATTAACAAAAAAAGACTTTTGGAGGCTACACACATATTTGATCGTCTGCGCCAGATGTCAGTCGGTCAGTCAGTGAAGATCCAGCGGTCGAGACATCTATCCCCCCCCCACCCCCACCCCCCTTAGCGCGCATGCGTATGAGCGATCTAGCCAATATATATCCTAAATCTATGGTTCCAACTAAAAATAGAGGCGCGCTCTATCTATCTCTCTAGTTAGGTGTTGGGGACCACAATCCTTTGCGCAAAATGGCCACGCCTATACGCAATTCTAGACACAACCCGAATATAAGCGTAGCCGTGAGCGGCCACGCAATCAAGTCACATACGTCATATGCGTCAATTTTAAAGATGGCGAACAGGTGGTCTGCGGAGAGATAGGATACACTCTGCCAACTTTGGCAAAAATGACAACACAAACTCAAAAAAATAAAACAAATTTATTATTGATCTGAATGTGAAAGCAATCGAGGAATATTTCAGTTGATTGTTTTGAGAAAAGAATTTACTGCAACAAATTTCAGCCAAATTGTTCTGAAAATATTTGATAAAACTCACTCGTGATTAGTTGAATAAATAAACAATTATGGTCAACGTTGATGCTAGCATAGACATCAACAACAACTTTTACTCAAATGATTATCAAAATGTCTAGCATTGTTTGTTGGCATTTTGTAATACAGAACGTTCTAGAATTCTACGCGTGGACGGATAACTGTATGATGTTTATTCGTCAAAGTATTTCTAAGCATTGCTTTTCCAACAACTGCTGGATCAAGCCGTGGTTGTGTGGTAGGGTAAAATAAAAAATTGACAAGCAACAATTGATAATTCACATGACTCTAAATAAGCAACAGGGTTTATGACAGATACAGCGATACTGTTGTTGTTGTTGTTGTTGTTGTTGTTGTTGTTGTTGTTGTTGTTGTTGTGTTGGTACTGATTTCAGCGTCGACGTTGTTGTTGGTGGTGTTGGTGTTGTTGGTGGTGGCGGTAGCGGTGGCGGGTGCGGTGGGTGTGCTGGTGCTGGACCTGGTGGTGGCGGCGGAGTCAGGGTTGGTAATGATGGTCGTTATGGTGCGCGGGCAGCGGCTGCAGCGGTGGCGGCGGTGGTGGTGGTTGTGGTAGTGGTGGCGGCGCCGGCTTTCTGCATTGTCTCTCGTACCATGAAGCATGTATGGCTTCGCAGTAAGCAGTAATTTTATGGTATTTCCTATTACATAAAGCTAGTAATGTTCTGCGGCAAAGCCATGCAAACACACAGAGGCCTGAATTCATGAAAGGTTTTATTTGCGTCTCCAATATATAATTCACGTCTTGGCAGATCGGAGAGAGGTAAGATTCCATGCGATCAATCTCTATCTGTAACGGAAAAAACGTAATTATACGATTGCGAACAGTGATCTATGCAGGTTTTGGAATTCAAAAAGATCTGTATCCGCATAGAGCAAAGAACGTCGCTTGTTTGGGTCTTTCGAGGTCATCGATGGGTGAAGAGGCATGCTCGTCAACTTCTGACGTTCTTCTTATGGTATCTTTGTTCCATCAAGATCTCTTTTAGTAAGATTTCCTTTGGAACGAGTTAACGTTAAACTCATGTGAATCCAATCTGTCGACCAAGTATATGACGTCATAATCGCTCACGTAAATGAATGGCGTAGTTAAGTCCGTCAGAAACGGTAATGCCCGTAAGTTGGACAAACTGTATGTCTTTACTATCTAGCAAAAATGCAATTGAATATTTTGACAGTAATTTGTATGAGCGCTATTGCTGCCATAAAGCTATAGCTACAAATGCGTGTGTAATTGCTAGAAATGGGTGCACCATTGATAGAAATGGACAGGTCATTGCTAGTAATGGGAAGATAATGGCTAGAAATTGGCGGAGAATAATTAGCAAAGTGCGGAAAATAAGTAACAATGTCATTGCGAGAAATTGGAGAATCATTGCTAGAAATGGTCGGGTCATTGCTAGAAATTGGCGCATCATTGCTAGAAATAGGCAGAGGATAGCTAGAAATGGGTGGAGAATAGTTAGCAATGGGCGGTGAATAAACAGCAAAGGGTGGGAAATAGCCAAAAATGGGTGAGTCATTGCTAGAAATGGGCTTGTCATTGCTAGAAATTGGCGTGTCATTGCTAGAAATGGGCGAGTCATCGCTAGAAATCGGCAGCTCATTTCGAGAAATAGGAGAGTCATTGCTAAAAATGGTCGGGTCCTCGTTAGAAATGGGCTGGTCATTGCTAGAAATGGGAGAGTCATTGCTAGAAATCGATAGGTCATTGCTAGAAAAGGACGGGTCCTTGCTAGAAATGGGTGGTTCATTACAATAAATAGGTGGGCCATTTTGAGAAAAGGAAGAGTCATTGCTGGAAATTGTCGGGTCATTGTTAGAAATGAGCGGGTCTTCGCAAGAAATGGGAGGGTTATTGCTAGAAACCAACCAGGGTGGCATTGATAGTAATGGGCGGGTCATTGTCGAAAGGGGTGGGTCATTGCAAGAAATGAGCAGATCACTGCTAGACATGGGCGGGTCATATCGTGAAATTGGTGGATCTTGCTAGAAATAGGCGGACCATGGCTAGAAATGGGCAGATCATTGCTAGAAATCGGCGGCTCATTGCTAGAAATGATACAGTTATTGCTAGAAATGGGCGGATCATTGCTAGAAATGTCCGGCTCTTTGCTGGAAATGGGGGAGTCGTTGCTAGAAATGGGCTGCTCATTGCTAGAAATGGGCGTGTCATTGCTAGAAATGGGTGAGTCATTGCTAGAAATGGGCTTGCCATTGCTAGAAATTGGCGTGTCATTGCTAGAAATGGGTGAGTCATCGCTAGAAATCGGCAGCTCATTTCGATAAATAGGAGAGTCATTGCTAAAAATGGTTGGGTCCTTGTTAGAAATGGGCTGGTCATTGCTAGAAATGGGAGAGTCATTGCTAGAAATCTATACGTCATTGCTAGAAATGGACGGGTCCTTGCTAGAAATGGGTGGTTCATTACAATAAATAGGTGGGCCATTTTGAGAAAAGGGAGAGTCATTGCTGGAAATTGTCGGGTCATTGTTAGAAATGAGCGGGTCTTCGCAAAAAATGGGTGGGTTATTGCTAAAAACCAACCAGGGTGGCATTGATAGTAATGGGCGGGTCATTGTCGAAAGGGGTGGGTCATTGCAAGAAATGAGCAGATCATTGCTAGAAATGGGCGGGTCATAGCGTGAAATTGGTGGATCTTGCTAGAAATAGGCGGACCATGGCTAGAAATGGGCGGATCATTGCTAGAAATGGGCGGCTCATTGCTAGAAATGATACAGTTATTGCTAGAAATGGGCGGATCATTGCTAGAAATGGCCGGCTCTTTGCTGGAAATGGGGGAGTCGTTGCTAGAAATGGGCTGCTCATTGCTAGAAATGGGCGTGTCATTGCTAGAAATGGGTGAGTCATTGCTACAAATGGGCGGATCATTCGTCGAAATCGGAGGGCCATTGGGAGAAATGGGCAGGTCATTGTGGAAATGTGAGGGTTATAGTTAGAAATGGGCGGATCATTGCTAGAAATGGGCTGGTCATTGCTAGAAATGGGCGGGTCGTTGCTAGAAATGGGCAGGCCATTGCTAGAAATTGGCAGGACATTGGTAGCGAGGGATCACTCTATTACGCTATTATCTATGTTGTTGAAGCAAGATAGTCGGGTCCGGGTTTTTGACTGCATGCAAGTCGGTAATGTCGAGCAATGAGCTTGACTCTGTAGATCAATTGTGCCCTGTTTGTCATAGTAATGCTATATATCGGTCAATCAGATTATTCCTAGTGAACCACTCCAGTTTATCCATCAATCATATGATGTCATAATCAACTACGTGACGTGTAGGATGACGTCATAATCAATGACGCAATAAATGGTACAGATAAGTTTTCCACAAGCGCTTAATTGATGGCAGAATAGGCGTTGTCGTACGAATTGTATGTACTTGTATGTATGATTACTGTATTCTGCAGCTGTAGTAGTAGAAACATACTACAGCTGCAATCAGTCCTTCTTCACTTTTGCCCACTGTGTCTTGTCCTCAGCCAAAATCCTTAGCTTCCTCAGGTCCATTCTTGACTTGAGTGTACCTAATCCTGCTTTCTTGAGGTCACCTCGAGTAGTAGGGTCCGAGTCAAAATGATACCACCTCCCTCAACTGGCAGCCATTCGGCGATCCGTGGCCACCACCGCCCTCACAATCCCTGGGGCATAGGGTTGTTGATACATGTGGTTGGTGTATGCCTCTAGATGGCGATGGGAGCTTTGCCCCAGGGATTGAGAGGGTGGTGGGGGCCACGACTAAGCGCTGAACAGCTGCCAGTTGAGGGAGGTAGTATCATTTTGACTCCGGCCCTACTACTAGGCAAAATTATACCACCTCCCTCAACTGGCAGCCGTTCGGCGATCCATAGCCCCCACCGCCCTCTCAATTCATGGGGCATAGGGTTGTTGAGACATGTGGGGGAGGTATGCCTCTAGATGGAGATGGAAGCTGTGGTTCTCCCGGACATGGCTGGCCGTGGCGAATATAAACCTCCTGTGCAGACCACACTGTCCGGGAGAACCTCCCCAGGATTGCCGGCCAGTGGCCGCCTCTCTCTCTCTCCCTATTCTGACCAGTATCCTGAGGAGGTTTCTCTATCTGTGGGACACTTTTGTACCTATCCTACCTATCCTATATGGTATACCACGTGTGAGCGCACAACCATACATTACGTGAAACACTCAAACACTCAACTACGTGTAAACGCTCATCTACAAATAATATTATACACAATGGGCTGGCCTTGGAATCCCCACAAGAAAGCGCAGCGGATCACTGAGCTTCGTCAGTTGGACAAGGAGGTGACTGCTAACTTGCGAGCCAAGACTGTAGCGAGGCGGATGGTGGACCATCCGGTGGAGCGCTTACCTCCCCTACACAGGATCTCTAAGCGAGTGATGAGGGGGCCGAGGTCTGAACCCTTAGCCCGGGGCATGAGGCGAGAAGGCGAACACATTCTCGACCAGCGTCTCGCCGAAAGGGAGACAGAGGATAGAGGACGCCGGTCAGTATGCTGGACATTCTTCAGAGGTCTAGAAGGAGACCTCACAGGCCAGATCATCCAAAAGATCCAGCAGACTGTCCAGAACGCCTTCTACCTCCGCTACACCCATACCTATCGCATCCGTCACATCGAAGACGGTAGGGTGATGCCCTTCCACAAGAATGCTTCAGAGAGGCCACGGCTGAACAGGAAAGGAGCAGCTCAGGACTGGGTGGCAGCAAGAGAGCAAGCCCGCCTCGACACAGAGATATCGATCGACCCAACACCAAGTGGGCTTTCATTCGATCAATCAACGTTGATGTCAGGGCTGTCATCGACCGCCAACCTCTGCTTGGGACAGTCCCCCTCCCAGACTGGCTACGACTGAAGAAGAGTATGACTGCCCTCGACACCTACATGGACAACATGTGTCTCTGGAGATGTCTAGCAGTCCACCGAGGAGCGAGAGCTGATAGAAGTACAGCTCCTGCACGAGAGCTTGTCACAGAGTTCTATGGCAAGACAGTGACAGTACCTGATGTCCGCAAGACCTCGCTGGATCAGCTGGACATGGTAGAGTTCTTTGCCAAGATCGGGATTCACGTGTATGAACCAACCGAAGAGGGCACCTGGCACTTGATCAGGCAAGCATCTCACTACCGTGACACCATGACCATCGGAGTGTGGGACCACCACGCCTTCTACATCAAGAACATTTCCAAGCTGGCACATACACTAGTCTGCAGTCACTGTCATCAGAGGTTTACAAAGGCAATGCAATCTTCAACGCCATGCAAAACAACAATTGTGTGTCCTGGTGAGAAGGTTGAGGTGCCACAGTCTGCGTATGGGAAAAAGCCTTCTATCGCCCCAACCATCCAGTTCAGCAGCTACTCGTTGGATCGAGTATGAGTCAAGAAACAGAGGCGTACACATACACCATGTAGAGTGTGAGCATGGTGGCGAGTGTTGGATAGAGGGCGCTCCCGTAGATGGTTATGATCCGACCACCACCACCATTTACCAGTTCCATGGCTGTTACTGGCATGGGTGCTCCCAACACCAGCGAGGTGAGGATGGTGAACAAAGATACCGCAAGACAGTCCTGAGAGAGGAGAAACTGAGAGCATCTGGATGCATGTGTGTGGTACAGTGGGAGTGCTGTATAAAACGCTGTCCACGTGCCCCTAAACGAGTTCGGACTGTCCCATACCCACACTTAATAGTTTATGACTTCGAAGCAATCCTAGATGGTATCAAGACTCATCCTACGGAGACTCTCATGATCGAGAGTACTCACATACCTATCTCTGTGTCAGTTGGCTGCTCCTTAGATGGTGCCACGAGTGAGCCCACTCACCTCTGCAATCCTGACCCCAAAGAACTGATCAGAGAGTTCATGCTGGTGATCCAACGGCGAGCATATCTAATCCGGACAAGTGTTAGGGCATGGTACATACCGACAGACCTGGACAAGCTCACGAAGTGACAGCAGCGACTGATCAACGAGTGGTGTGACCAAGTGCCTGTACTCGTGTTCAACTCTGGGTGGTATGACCTGAACCTCATCAAGAAGTACTTTGTCGATGAGCTGACTGACAGTACAGGTACACAATAAAAGTCGCCAAGAAGGCTAGTCAGACCATGTTCCTCATAACACCTGAGCTACAGTTTCTCGATGTGCTGAGCTACCTCGGCCCAGGAGTCTCATACGAGGTATGAGTCAAAGCTTACAGGTGTACACAGCAGAAAATCTGGTTCCCGTATGAATGCTTTAACACACATGAGAAGCTCAACTATCCAGGGCTTCCTGACTACTAAGCATGGACATCTAAGCTCAAGGGTTGCTACCTTTTGACGCGATTAGAGTGGGAACAGTGTAACCAGACATTCAGCGAGGATGGAATGCGGACATTCGCTGACTGCCTGCGATACTACAACAACCTGGCCGTCAGCCCATTCATCGAAGCCCTAGAGCGGATGCAGGAGTTCTACACAGAATGAGAAATAGACATCCTTAAAGATGCGGTGTCTCTCCCAGGTGTGTCACTGCAGTACCTCCTATGTGGAACCGCTCAGCACATGCCAGATGTTAGCCTCCATTCACCGGGCAAGGAAGCCTACGAGATTCTGAAGGGTGCGGTTCTTGGAGGTCCCAGCATCATGTTCACCAGATACAATGAGGGTGGTGTGACTCGAATCCGACAGAGTGAGCGTGTCTGCCAACATCTACTCGGCTATGACGCAAATGCTCTGTACCTGTCAATGATAGCCAAAGAGATGCCATGTGGTAAGGAGACAGTGCGCCATTGGTCCGGTGCTAGTGGTGTAGCTAGCTTTAAGGAGGCTCTCCTCGCAGACAGCTGGTTTGCGTTTGCTGAGGTGGATATAGAGGTCCGCAAGGCTCTGTGGCCAAAGTTCGAGGAAATGCCTCCTCTCTTCTATAACCGCGAGATCCTGGTAGAGGCAATCTCTTCAGAGATGCTGGCATATCTAGGGCGAACTGGGAGGAAGCGTCCCACCACCCAGAAGCTAGTCGATGCCCTCACTGGCAAGAAGCGACTGCTGTACGCATCGACATTCTAGTGGTATATAACCCATGGCCTGGAGATCACTGCTGTATACCGCACCATAGACTATGAGGCCAAGCGCCCATTTGAGTGGTTCATGGAAAATGTTACGGAGGCCCGCCACTCGGGATATGTAGATAAAAGCAAAGCACTCTTGGCAGATCTCTTCAAACCCCTGAGCATCAGTGCCTACGGGAAGCCCATCGAGCCCCTAGAATGTCATAGCAACACAAGCTTCATGGAGGATGAACGCATGGTAGACAAGGCCCTGCGTAGTGCATGGTTCGAAGATCTTGAGGAGATCGGTGAGTCATACGAGCTCCAGGGTCGCAAGCCGAACGCCCTTCATGGTGGGGAAGAGGGATGCAGCTAGCCTCTGCCCCTGAGGGGATGCAGATCACTATCGATCCAGATGGAACAGGGCTCGATCTGGCACAGATATTTCTCGAGGGGTTCACTCTGTTCAGTTTGAATCTTCATGCATAGTTGTCAAGGTAGATGGAAGACACTATGGGTGGTCCCATCATGCAGATGCGACTCTGGCAGAGACTACATGTTTGTCGGAGCCTACACAGTCCCATATCCATCTAGAGGCATACACCAACCACATGTCTCAACACGCTTATGCCCCAGGGATTGCGAGGGTGGTGGGGGCCATGGATCGTCGAACGGCTGCCAGTTGAGGGAGGTGGTATCATTTTGACTAGTAGTAGGGTCAGAGTCAAAATGATACTACCTCCCTCAACTGGCAGCCGTTCGGCGCTCCTAGATGGCCCCCACCGCCCTCTCAATCCCTGGGGCATAGCTCCCATCTCCATCTAGAGGCATACACCAACCACATGTCTCAACAACCCTATGCCCCAGGAAGTGAGAGGGCAGTGAGGGCCACGGATCGCCGACGGGCTGCCAGTTGAGGGAGGTGGTATCATTTTGACTCCGACCCTACTACTACTCGGAGCACGCTTAGCAGATTTTTGCAATGACATCCTCTCCAGGCTCTGTATTTGCTGGCTCCGGGATGGGCGAATTCCAAGGCTCTCTGTGCTGGTGTGTCTTCCTGCACCATTAGCACATGGCCAAACATGGATCATCTTTGCTGGGCGAGTTTTACAGACAGCGGCGGCATATTACACATCTTGTATAGTGCATCGTTGGAAATTGTGCTCTCTCGCCATCCGTGTCCAGTGATGGAGCGTGGGTGTTTGCGGAGGCAGTCGTCAAGTTTGTCTAGAGCTGCCTTTGGAATGGCCCAGCTGTTAGAATTATACATCACCAAGGATACGCAGGTTGCATTGTATAAACGTAGTCTTTTTACCAAGGGCATCTTTGATCTACGAATCCATAGCTTCCAGAATGACTGGAAAGCTATGTTCCCCGTGATGCAACGTGCAGCAATGTCAGCAGTACTACAAAGCAGTGAGCCAAGGATTTTACTTTTCCTCCATGGTTCGCCGCCACGGAGTGGATCGTCATTTTCTATAGTTTCATGCTTTGTACATAGGTATATGTGTGGTGGGCTCTGTTTTGGATTCATTCATAAAGAGATTCTCAATTTTTAGTTTGCTTGCAGCTATTGGGAGAAGCTCGTCAAGGGGTTTCTTTACCTCATCTATAAAGTCCACATCGTCGGCATATTCCATCTCTAGCGACATGCCCAGCATTGACACTGGGTTGGGGGTGGGTGGTCTTGTGGAGTTTTCCTGCACGGATTTCAATGCAGCAGCACGGTATTAGGTGAAAAGCACAGGGGATAGACCATCTCCTTGTGGGGAGCCGATTGATGTCTCAAACTCTACATACTTCACTGACTTGACTCGTACTCTCAGCTTGCTGTCTGCAAGCAGTAGTCTCACTAGTCGTAGTTCATCTTCATTGCAACTGGCCTGGCGTAGTACATCTGGGATCTTTGAGCGCTTAATTGTGTCGAAGGCTCGTGACATGTCAATGCAAATTTTGTGTAAATCCCAGTGTTTGGACATGACTACCGACACAGGCATGCGTTGCGCCCATACAATATCTGCGCAGCTGCGTCCACGTTTGAAGCCACTTTGACATGATCTGGTGAAGTCGTCAAGCTTGTCTCGGATGCGGCATAGAGTAACATTGGATAGGATTTTCCGTATGCTGTTAAGGAGCACAATGGGCTGCAGATTGGCTAGGTGGGGTGGGGGGGGGGGCAGATAGCTTCTTAGGCTTGGGTAGCGCGATAAGGATGCCTTGGCCTACAGCGTCGATGGGAATGTGATGCATAAAAGCTCAATTGATTATGTGCGTGATCGGTTTTGAGATAATGTCACTTGCATATTTGAATAGTTCATTGCTCATGCCATCAGGTCCAGATGTACGATCATTTTTCAGGGCTTTAAGTGCTTCTCAACCTCTGCTGTATTAATTGGTGTTAGTAATGGTCCGGTGGCTCCTGAGAATTGGTGCAAGGGCTCATCATCGTGGTCCGTGAACTGTTTCTTGAACAATTCTCGAATTGCCTCAGCTTTGCCCTGGCCAGTCGCGATAAAAATGTCCTTCAGAGTTGTGTACAGTTAGTGGTGGTGTGTAGTCAGCAACTCTCAGGGCTCGAGCTGCCCGAACCATTTTGTGGCAGTTATCCGTGGCAGTGATTTCATCTGCTAGGGCGTCTGCTTGTTTGGATAGCAAGATCCTTTAAGCGTTCGCTAATGTGGCACCGAATGTTATTGCGTTCCTGGCGTAGGTTGGTGCGATTTTTGGCCACTTTGATAGATGCGCAGACGTACCGCTTTCTGTATGTATTTGGTATTTAAGAAACATGCAGCTTACCTGTATCATTTTCTGGACATTGATAGTCAGGAAGTGTGGGCGGGGTGTGGGCAGAACTTAGCCAAAGATTAACGGGTATAGATAAAACCGTAAAGGTCCATTCCGTATTCTTCTATCGTGGGCAATGCCTAATATAATGTTAGTTGATCAAGCATGATAAGATGAGAGTTGTTCTTGTGGATCAGCGAGCCATCCCTAACGATTGTTTTGATCAATGTTGGCCAAGCCTATCAATTCTCGCCTTACATCTATCTATATTGGTCAAGCTAATGATTCGCATTACCTTCTTTCTTCAATCGCATGACCGATTTCCTGGAAAACGCTGGAAGGCCTAAAGACGATCAGCTCAGAAATGAGAATGTGCTCGTTGGACCGACCATGATCAATCTCTCGCTATGTTTCACCAGAATAATTATCTAGTAGGGTGTGTATATAGATTGCTTTCAAAATGTATTTGTTGCTGAATTAAAATATTATTCAGTTAATTTCGTTGTATGAAAGCAGTTTCTTTTGAGCTTAAAACAGACATAATGTGTGAAATAGTATATTACATACGTAGACTAATTTTGCTGAAAGCAATGCGTGTGCACATATAGCTTCCAAGTAAATTAGTAGCTAGTTATTCAGGAATGTCCATGTATGGAACAATTTTATATGTGCTCATTAACCTCATTGCATGCTGGGTATTACATATCTAGGGAGCAGTTGAGTAACGCAAGGATGCATCTAAGGCGGCCAATTTGACTTCCAAGATTCCTTTCTCTTGTTCAACGTGTGTGTTAGGATAAAGTGGGGCGCGTGGCCAGTAGTAATCCATACTGATATGCTTAAAGACAACAATGTAACACGAGAAAAGTCAAGCTATCAGCTATACATAATGCAGAATCCTCTCGGATGATGCTACAAGAAGCGACGGTGACTAGATCCCTTCTAATGTGCTGTCATGAATGATTTTGTCACTCTTCCAGTCTCCACATTAAATCTGCAGGCTCTTTGTCTTTATTACATAGAAACATCAAGGTGTTACCGCATTGCAATGGCAGAACATCTGACAAGAATATTTCAAAATTTTAAAATTGAGTCTGTATACTTCCACGGACGTTGCTAATGGGCATTTACAGCTTCAGCTATTCCCCGCCCATCTCTAGCTAAGCTCCGCCCACACCTCTCTCGTGTTCGGATCGATCGATCCTTGAACTCTCTGACTATCAATTTCCAGAAAAATATACGGTTAGCTTGTGTATATCTTAAAAGTAATTTGACTTATTGTTACAGTTTGAGCTATGCCACCCCCTACCCCCCCCCCCCCCCACCCACCCCACGCTCATCTCCAGCTACATTACATTCATGCTGTTCCCCTCTTGGGAGTGATCGATCCCTGAACTCTCTGAAGCTCAGTTTCCAGAATACTATACAGGTAAGATGTTCAATATTTTGAAGCTAATTTGACTAATTATGTCAGCAACAGTGCCCAGTCAAATTAGTTCCAAAATTTTAAACAGCATGTGTATTAAATAGTACAAGATTTACAATTCGTACAACAATGGTTAGTCCGTCATCAATTAAGCTTTCGTGATGAAACCTACGTCATTCTTGAGGTCATTGATTATGGCATCATCTTTCACGCCACACAGTTGATTATGACGTAATATAAATGATGAATAAACAGGAAGGGTTCATTATCCATTTAATGGCCAAAATATAAAAGAAAATTGAAATTTGTGGTCAGTGAATGTCCACTTATAAGCCAAGAGAGTACTACCATTTGCAATTTTACTATTTAAATGTACAAAGAAATTACGTTGTGTTGTCCTGCAAATAAATAAAACAGCACTAAATACGTTAAATGGTAAATGGTCAAGAACAGTTAGATTTTTGCTTAATTAGTATACATTTACCGACGAGATGATTGGCACTGTTACCGTACAGGTCATTCGAGTAGTACATTTTCAAAAAAGGTAATTGCTCTCTAGAATTCTCAAATATTAAAGGCGTTTTCACCATTGAGGTCTTGAATTCTCGAGTATTAAACGTGTTTTAGTATTACTGTTTTGAATTCTCGAATATCAAAGATTAGAGTGCTTAAGATGGTATTACTTTAGACAAACTGTGGTATAGAAACAATAAGTCCTTCCATCAGAATAATGTTATCATTATCGTCTACGAGGTTATACATACTCAGTTTAATATTTTGAAACTAATTTCCGTTGCGAATGTCACCCCATACGTCATCATCAGGCATCCCTCTGCACATGTCCATACGCGTGATGGCACTGAACTAAACGTATACTCTATCTAGGAGACGTCATGATTGAAACACGATCAATAATGATAATTGGAAAATCCAAAGAGAAGTACACAAATATTGTATATGTATACATCTAAAGATAACATCAAAAGATACGTTCTCATGAATCACTCATAATTTGACATCTGTAGAGATGTCAACATCATGTCTATCTATCGTTATAACTATCCAAGCAACATTCCGAAGACATTTATGATATAGATTAAATGGATGTTTCCCGATTTAGCTATGCCCCGCCCATCTGTCGTTAAGCTCTAACCAGCCTTAGCCCGTGTTTGTGATCGATCGAACCATGAACTCCATGACTATCAATTTCCAGAAAACTATACAGGTAAGCTGTTGAATATTTTGAAACTAATTTGACTGCGTGTTGTTGCTGGCTATGGCAGCAACAGCGCCCAGTCAAATTAGGTTCAAAATAATCAACATATGTTTAGTAAATAGTAAAGACACACAATTCGTACAACAATGGTTAGCCTGTTATAAATTAAGAGTTTGTGACAAGCTTATCTACGTCATTCATGGTACCGTTGATTATGACATCATCCTCATCGTCACGTAGTTGATTATGACGTCATATGATGAATGGATAAACTGGAACGGTCTATTGACGCTGCTTTACGGATAGCTTACACACTGTAAGCAAATAATGCAGGATATTGGGGTGCTACTCGGCCAGTAGTACCAGATATTGGTCAAGTACCGCCCATAACGTGCATTATCTGAATAAGGCCCATCCGGATACATACATCTTGCTGCTTCAACATGTTTAAGTGTATTGACAATGAAAGGTTCATAGAACTAATGCTTGCCATTAATAAAGCTACATATATATCCGATTACCTAGTGATATAGGAGGAATCGCAGAGGAGTAAAATATATCGATTATACACCCTTGTTTCCAGGCAATTCGTGTGGTTATAAGGCAGGTAGTTGAAAGCTAGTCCGGTGAAAGAGAATTATTTTTCTCTGGACAAGTGGTCCTGCTGCTGCTGCTGCTGCTGCTGCTGCTGCTGCCTCTGCTACTACTACTACTACTGCTGCTGCTGCTGCTGCTGCTGCTGCTACTGCTACTGATGCCGCCGCCGCCGCCGCGCCGCCGCCGCTACTGCTGTTGCTGCTGCTGCTGCTGCTGCTGCTGCTGCTGCTGCTGCTGCTGCTGCTACTATTACTACTACTACTACTACTACTACTACTACTACTACTACTACTACTACTACTACTACTACTACTACTACTACTACTACTACTACTACTACAAAACTACTACTACTACTACTACTACTACTACCGCTACTGCTGCTGCTGCTGCTGCAGCTGCTGCTGCTGCTGCTGCTGCTGCTGCTGCTGCTGCTGCTACTACTACTACTACTACTACTACTACTGCTGCTGCTGATGCTGCTGCTGCTACTGCTGCTCCTGCTGCTGCTGCTGCTAATAACGTAGCCACTACAGCTGCATGAGGATGATGAGGATGTTGATGATTATGCTACTACCGCTGCTGTTTCTGTTGCTGATGTTGCTCCTGTCGCTGCTATTGCTGGTATTAGCGCTGCTACTACTTTCAGAATATAAACTAATCACCCTAGAACATCTGAGCCTTCACCTATACTGTGTCGTGGCAAATGATCAAACGTGGGTAAGTCGCAGTCTTTTCCCCAGATGTATTACCAGTCAGAGCAGACAATATATACAATGCCCGCCAATGGGTATACTGGCATCTACTAAGTTAGCGTCTACGAGCGTTCCAAGCTAAGTAAATTACACATACACTAGAAAATGCCGTGCATACACTTGTATCCCAAGCGAAATACACACTATCGTGATAACGCTACTTACTGGCCCAGACCATACGCTATATTGGACTGCCACAGACTGTGTCCAGAAAGCTATATTTTAGAACAGACCAATTTAATGTTATATTTTACTACAATTTCCACCCAAAACACATGATCAGAGATGGGAAAAAAGAAATAATGCACAATTTCAAGCTCAGAAGTTTTAAGCAATTGCAGTATTAATCCTTTCAGCTTGTTAATTGTCAAGATTGGTCATGAAAATCCGAAACATTTCCAGCAGAGAGTGTCCATTTGCTGGCCAAGAGAAGATTATTTCTGAAAATCTACCACTGGAATGGCTGGCTCGTTAACGAGTTTAGAATATTGTGAAGGTAATTTGTATGGACACTGTAGCGGCCATAGGGTCATAGCTACAAATGGATGTGTGCTTGCTAGAAGTGGGAGGGTCATTGCTAGAAATGCGCAGAGAATATCTAGAAATAGGTACAGAATATTTAGCAATGGGAGGAGAATATCTAGCAAATCACTGAGAATAGATAGATATTGGACGAGTCATTGCTAGAACTGGGCTGGTCATTACTAGAAATGGGCGAGTCATTCTTAGAAATGGGCGAGTCGTTGCTAGAAATGGGCGGCTCATTGTTAGAAATGGGCAAGTCATTGCTAGAAATTGGTGGGTCATTGTTAGAAATGGGCGTGTCATTGCTAGAAATGGGCGAGTCATTTCTAGAATTGAGCGTTTATGGCTAGAAATGGGCGGGCCATTGCTAGAAATGGGCGGGTCATTGCAAGAAATGGGTGGGGCATGGCTAGAAATGGGTGGGTAATTGCTAGAAATGGGTGGGTCATTGCGTTAAGTGCACGGGCCATTGCTGGAAATGGGCTGATCATTACTAAGTGGGCGGGGTGGCATTGATAGAAATGGGCGGGTAATTTTGGAAATGGACGGATCATTGCTAGAGATGAGCGGGCTATTGCTACACATGTGTGGGTCATTGCTGGAAATGGGTGGATTACTACTAGAAATTGCGGGTGCGGTGGGTGGTGGGGGGCGTTGCTAGAAATTGGTGAGCCATTGATAGAAATGAGCGTAGCATTGAGGAAATGGGCGTATCATTGCTAGAAATGGGCGGGTAATTGCTACAAAATGGGCGCGTCAGGTTAGAAATGGATCTCTCTATTACGCTATTATCTATGTTGTTCAAGCATAATAGTCAGGTCTTGGGTCTTTAACCGCATGTAAGGCCGTAATTCCGAGCCATGGTCTAGTCTATTTGATCGATCTTGTGCTGTCTAGCTTAATAATCCTATTGTAGCTCATGTGGTCGCGTAGGATCGTTCCACGATGTCCGCCGCGCCGTATGTGCGTGACGAACGCGGATGATGCCTAGCTCTCGGTCTCTGGATAACTGACTCCGAGCGACGCTGACCTGCTGGGAACAAAAACCGGCTCCTAAGGCCGGTGGACCGCAATCGCTCTGGTGGGGCCGTACGACCATTGTCGCTAACATTAAATTGCACAGTATCTGCCCATGAGTTTGTGTCACCGGTATGCCTGTTCATAGCGATTTTATGATCTATCAACTTACAAGATTTTGATGGTGACCTAAATTAATTAAAGAGTAATTAACATATATCTCTTGTACAATCGTTGAAATATAATATTATGAGAATAATACATAACATAGAACAGCCATATGAACCTTTAAACGTGGAGTCACCGGAGGTACCACACAGACACGCAGGTCCACAGAGGTACCACTACAAAGGAGGCCCCCGCGTACGATATCACTAATTAACTTAATATAAGTTATTATACCTCGAAGCTGAAAAGAAGGAAGAGAAAGAAACTCTTGAGTGGTGAGAGGCTTCGTGCCTCACGCGGGCATTACTCCTAATGCTGTCTTCATGGCTGAGGAGTAGTAGCCTCGCGTGGGCCGCCGTCACTGGGTCCTTGCGAGAGGTAAGTGCCTCACGCGGGCCTCCGTCGAAGGAAAATGCTGCCACCGTCGAAGCGGAGGGACAGAGATGACCACAAAAGCGGCCATCCTGTGTTCAACCAAAAAGGGCTGCAAAAAAAGACCACCCTGGTGAAACTATAACTAAAAGTGACGCGTGCTGTTTTACGTGAAGACGAGACAAGCGATTCCAGCAGGATTCCCAAGTCACCGTCTTATGTAATTCCAAGAACACTGAATTAGTAGGTGCCGCTTTTATTTATGCGGGCCTTCTTCTATGTCTAACCTTTCATTTAGGTTTTAAAAAGGCCGCAAATGGCAGGTATCCTACCTAGCTCTAGATGCGGCTGTCGGTGAGAGCAGATACCCCACGGCATCAGTGCTCGAGACAGTATGCGTACATGTCACTTTGCAAGACATCCTAGCCTGATGAGAGTCCAGACATCTTGCTCCGGGACCACATAAAACATCACAGGACGATGGCTACCTTTTTACACAAGCACATTTATTCCAACTGACCTGTCATTACGGTGGAGATTAGAGAGACGGATACCCACCGTAAATGTCCTTCCCGCAAGGGCGTGGCAGATTCCATAATCTTGCCCAGACATTTGTACAGAATTCGGTATAGATACATATCTCGTCCGTCACCAATCCTCTGGAGCTAAGTTATTGACCTCACATTAGGTGTATATCCAAGCTGCCTAAATATGCACTGTGGTGCGGGATATATATCCTAAAAAGATAAAGAGCAACAACAATAATAATAATAATAATAATAATAATAATAATAATAATAATAATAATAATAATAATAATAATAATAATGTTTTCGCAGTGCTTCCTACATTGGCAAGGGTAACTAACTAAATAAGTATCCTAAGATACATGGGCAGTGTATGCGACACCATACCTTGGCCATCACTGCTCGGAAACCTCCTATAGTTTCCGAGAGTCGGATCAGCCCATGCTGCGGATAGGGACATCCAAACAATTAAGAAGCCATAAGGCTTAGTGGAACATGAGAAGAGACGATAACTTTATAAATGTGAGGCCCTATAGGTAAATTGGCAAATTTTACACAACCTTGCCGGGGTGCGGGCTAGATTACTGCAACGACCGGAAAAGAGGCGTACACTATGTGTCTCCTAATGAAGAAACCGTCTCTAATCACACGAAACCTATCCTATCGAGCTGAATAGTTAGGTTTTAGGCGGTAGTATGTCGGGATAAACAGAGTACCTTAGTGAAATATTGACGGTGGCGGGAAAACGTAATGGGTATATAATGTTGCTGCATAGTATCTCCTAGGTGCACTGCGGTCCTAGGTTTTCTACAAATAAACAAAACATATCAACTGATGGCTACTTGTCATATACTAAACTAACCTAGTGCAGAACAGCACTAGTACATAAATTGATTAGAACAGTAATGATACAGGTTGATAGACCTAATACGGTGCAGTTAGTGAAACACCTTACAGTAAAACAAGGATAATATGAACAGTAAGAAAGAAATTATAACTCGCGGTCCGGAGACCGACACGGTACCAGTTAGTCATCAGTACCGTTTACAGAGGAAACTACGGTAATTAAGATATAATTATATGAATATCTTTAAGAAGTAATTAATGACGGTGTAATTAAATATATCATGTATAGTTACTTGAATACCTAGTAGCCGTTCTTGATTGTGGTTACCATGTTACTGAAATTGATACGTCACTATGCTCGTGACGTGAGTTGACACGTTCTCTGTGGACTTGATAAGTTCCCGCATGTAGATGTTCCGCAGGATACGGTATCTGTAATGCTGGTCCAGGACGGAAGCGGTACAAGCTCAGAACAGTGAAACACATTATAAGACTAGTCTACTGATTATCCAGTAAGTTCTACACGATGCGGTATGACTAAAGTGTCTGTTAATAATAACGGTAAGCAGTATAGTTAAAAGAACCCATTAACAGGGAGGGTTATTGACACAGTTGTAACTAAGGCGTACTATTTTAAGCTTAGCCGTGCCCTGTGTGTCAATTAGCTCTTAAGGCACACCGGGCACAGTTTACTTGGCTGCAGTCAAAACGTCAAATCATCACATACGACATGCAGTATGGCGGTTGAAAGTCCACATTTCAGCGTGGCTGGCAGATCCGGTGAGTTATCCACTGAGGAGCATTGCTGGCTCTACGTTATGCAGAATTACATATCTGGACCGTAAGGGTCCACCGTAACATTAGTTCCTCTTCAGTTAGTAACTAAAGCAGGAACAATGTAACACTATGAAGATGTCGTCCACAGTGCGGTGGCCCGATTTTTCCTGCGGTCCGAGCGTTGCTGGTAGTCGAAGTTGTGCCGAGATGATGTTGGATTCAGTCTTCGCCACTCCAGTTGTTCAGTCAGGTGTCCATGCTTGGAAAGCTCCTGACCGGTCGGCCACCGGCCGATGACGCTCTCGATCCTCATAAATCATCCCCTTTTATACTCACGGTGTCGTCGTAACTGGCTGCCTCAACCAATCAGAATTTGATGAACCAGTCAATCAAGGTGCTGTAATCCTGTGACGTGTACACAATTATCTAAATATCGTGATAGATATGGATGTGAAGATGACGTAGTGAGTCACGTGTTACACAAGTTACTGATTATTTAGCTATATATATACACATGATTACGACGCCATGTCGAGATATACGGAGCATAATTAGAAGGAGGGAAACGGCGATAACTCAGCCATTTATTATTTTAAAACAGTTAACGGATTTGAAAAGCCCGTCAAATTCTGCTCTTGATTAATACCAGAACGAGCAAGTATAAAGAATTACAATGTACCTAATCGGTACACTAAAAGTGCTACCAGCTCTTAGACGTGCCACACGTGCTCTGTCAATGCAGCGGTTAGCGCACGCATGCGCACTACGCGTCTTAACGAACTTAGTCGTTTTGATGACGAAATCTCTCTCATAGGCCCATAAATGCTTATGGCTCTACCCAGAGGGGGCCGCGTTCATGGAACGAATCCAGGATGGGCGGCGCGTACCCAGCTTAGCTGGTATGGCCCGCATCCGACCGGTCGATCCGAACTACACTATATATTGGTCAATCATATTTCTCCAATTGGACCCTTCAAGTTTACCCATCAATCATATGACGTCATAATCAACTATGTAACGGGTACGATGACGTCATAATCAATGATGCGATGAATGACGTAGATAAGTTCGTCACACACGTGTAATTCATGATGGACTAAGCATTGTTGTACGAATTGTATATATTTACTATTTAATAAAGATGATGTTGAATATTTTGAAACTAATTAGACTATGCGATGTTGTTGTACTAGGCAGAAAGAGCACCCAGTCAAATTAGTTTCAAAATATTCAACAGCTTACCTGTAGAATTCTCGGGAAATTGATACTTAGGCAGTTGAGGGATCGATCGATCGATCCCAATATGGCGGATTGTGGGTGGAGCGTAACTAAAGATCGACGTGGCATGGCTAAAACTGGAAAGGTCCATCCCGTTTTATTCTATCTTGGACAATCCCTAGCATATGATATGTTAGTCTATGTTGACCAAGCATGATAAGATGATAATTGTTCTATGCTGGGCAAGTGTGTCATTTCTGACCTTACATCTGTCTATATTGGTCAAGCTAATCATTCGCATTACCTTCTTTCTTCAATCGCATGACCGATTTCTCGGCAAACCTCCGGAAAGCCTAAAGATGATCAGCTCAGAAATGAGAATTTGCTCATTGGAGTGATCATGATCAATCTATCGCTATATTTCACCAGAATAATTATCTAGTATGGTCTTTATATAGATTGCTTCGAAAATGTATTGGTTACTGAATTGAAAGACTATTCGATTAATTGCATTGTATGAAAACAGTTGCTGTTGAGCAGAAAGCAGCCACGTTGCATGAAATAGTTTATTCTATATGTCGACTAATTTTACTGAAAGCAATTATTTTGCAGCAATGGATTTCAGGTAAATTAGTTGCCAGTTATTCAGGAATTACCAGGTATGGAACAATCGCATAAGTGGCAATTACCCTTATTCTGTGCTGGATATTATATATCTAGGGGATAACTGACTCGTGCAAGGATGCATACAAGATAAAAGGCGGCCAATTTGAGCTGCTAGATTATTCTCCCTTGTGTGGGTGAGGATAAATTGGGGTTACCTGTCCAGTCGTAATGCATGCTGCTATGCTTTAGAGCAGATATCGCTGATAGATCTACAAGTTTATGAAACTATGTCCATAAAACGTTTCCAGTGGCTCAATACTATCATTTTAAAATCAATTCATTATATATATATATATATATATATATATATATATATATATATATATATATATATATATATATATATATATATATATATATATATATATACACCTGTGCAAAAGTTAAGCACCACCCTATTTTTACGCACATGTGAGGGTATATTCATGTGCTATGAAGAAAGCAATAGCATAAACATTTATGTACCCATCAATCTTAGTGCAAGAGGTAATAATGCAACTAGAGGAATGCTGATTATGATAGTGGGGAAACACTGTATGGTTTTGTTTGAACTTGAAAACGAGGCCTGAATATGGTTACGTTGACACAACTGACAACTATTGCCCTACAGTTGACACACGTGGCTAGATTGTCATTAATGGTGTCTGAAAACGAAGTTTAACATCTGTGCACGAGCTTGAGACTGTCATTATTAATACCGGGTATATCCACCTTGTGCCTGGATGACGGCCTGGACACGACGTCTCATGCTGGTCACCAACCGACTGATACGCCATTGTGGTATTCGTTGACATTCAAGATGGAGTGCGTCTGTTAATTCCTGTAGGTTCTGCACAGGAGGATCCCTCCTTCTCACCATGTTTCCCAGAATGTCCCAGATATGCTCAATAGGGTTCATGTCAGGGCTCCTTGCTGGCCATGGTAGGGTTTCGATGGCATTCTGGCGGAGGTATTCATGCACAGCTCTAGCACGATGTGGTCGGGCGTTGTCATCCATGAATATAGGGTGGGTTCCAGGTGCATGATTTACAAAATGAGGGACCACAACTCTATCCAGTATGGAATCTTGATATCTTTGTCCATTTAGTGTTCCAGGTACAGTCAACAGATCCAGCTTACAATCAAATGAGATGCACCCCCATATCATAACGGAACCTCCACCAAATGGAACTTCTTCCATGATGTTACGTTGGTCGTACGCCGTGCGTCTGGACCTCCATACACGAGTTCGACCATCTGTGGCATGAAGCAGGAACCGACTTTCATCGGACCAGTGTACCCGTCTCCAGGATCTCATGTTCCAGTGTCTTCTTTCGTTGCACCACCTCAGACGCTCCTCTTTGTGGTGTGCAGTGAGGAGAGGACGTCTGACAGGTCTCCTAGCTTTCATGCCAGCAGCATACAGTCTCCTTTTGACGGTAGACATTGACACTCTATTGCGCGTTTCACATTGCTGGCAGAGCACTCTGCTGTTGGTGAATGGAGATCTCCTAACAAGGGCTCGATCATCACGGGCAGTAGTCTTCTTCGGTCTTCCAGATCTAGGCCTGTCCTTCACCTCGTTAGTTTGCCCATGTTTTGCAATCAAACGACTGATTACAGTATGGTTAATGTTCAGCTGTCTGCCAATCTCTCTGCATGACATACCAGTGGTATGCATGCCTATGATTTGCCATTTCACACGATCACTTAACCTTCGTCTTGCCATAGCGGTTCACAATCAAGAGCTAATTCTCTCTGTACAAATAAACCACGGTCATGAACACAAAATTCCTAATCTTGTCGCCTAAATCTGTATGTAATGTTCTACACCTCAAACTGGACTTTTACATAACTGAACACGTGTGCTGTTTCCCGCCACGCACGGACATCAAGCGGCGTGAAGTCATGCATACATGTGCATTTCGTACTTGGAATTATGTCAGCTAACGTGGGGACAAAAAGTATGGCAGCCTAGTTGTACCATCATGTTTCTACGTTCTATTGTTTTTGCTGGTGCTTAACTTTTGCACAGGTGTATATATATATATATATATATATATATATATATATATATATATATATATATATATATATATATATATATATATATATATATATATATATATATATATTCAATAACTCAAAATCCAAGAAGAAGCCAATTATAAATTCAACACATATAAAAAATTAAAACACAACTATCCAAATGATCGCCATTTTCGCAGAAAAATCTTAGTATTTGCTACTTTGTGGTGGTTCGCGATTGATTCGCGATTCGCTCCTCTTGTATAAACAAAAAATTGTATTGCGCAGTGACTTTGTTTGATATCATGACATATTTATTGCGGTTTCTGTCCTCCCAGCGTGTATCTTTTTGATATTTTCGAGAGCAGATCATGGTGACGCTAATATTTCATCTCTCGGAGGAGAACTGTCCAGACATAGTGAAGTATTTCTGAACTCTTTCTATTCGGATTGTTTTATAAGTATCATACGTCCTTAAATTGAAAAGCTCATCGGCTCAAAAGAGTTTCTAGAAAAACTAGAAATGATAACAAATATAAGGTCTATGTGAGGGGGTAGTGGGGCGGGGATCTGGAATTTGTGCCTAAAGATCAGTATGTAATCATAATACACCAGCACGGTTATATTACAACAAAAATATAGGAATGTATTTAAATCTTATTCCCGGGCCACACCAATACGACGATGCCTGGCCGGATATAGCTCGACAGCATTTCACCATGCTAGTGTGACATGGCAGTTGTATCAAGTTGTGTCACGTCGTAGCCTCTCGGCTCGATTGAGCATGTTCTATCTTAGTTGGTTGCAGTTGGCTGTAGTTGTTGCCTGTCGTGATGGTGTGACAACATTCACGTCAAAGCCCGGCTGTAGTTACCTTGATTAGCCTACCAAAACAATGGCATCCAGTCACATGCATCACATGCGTCATTTTTAAAGATGGCGAACAGGTGGTCTGGGGAGTTGCAAGATACACTCTGCCAACTCTGGCAGGAATAACAACACAAGCTCAAAACAATTAAAATATTTAATCATTGATCTGAATGTGAAAGCAATCGACGAATATTGTGGCTGTATCTAAGAGAGAAAAAAAGAGTGTAAGAGAAAAAAGAAAAGAAAAAAAGAAGGAGAAAAGACAAAAAGAAAAGATAGAAAGACGATGGCTCCTCGGTGAGGTTTTTATCGGATCCCAAAATCAACTGTCACCCAGAAATACAGCTCAGAAATTCAAAGGGGGGGGGGGAGCCTTGAAGAAAGCTTTTACTAAATTTGCCAAAATTGTAGACATGAATTATGCCTCAGATCAAATTACATTTCAGCTTTATGGCCAAAAACTAGTGTTCAAGCGTTCACTGTTGACGACTTAGATATTGTGGAGCTTTTGGACAATTCCGTTCTCCCATCTTTTACAAGCACCTATTTTAACTTAAGCTTTGACTCAGAAGAAAATTAACCCTTTCAACGTCACATTCCATAAAAGCATTTCTTCACATTATGAAACTTATTCTATTGAATATTTTGAAACTACTTTATTGTAAGCTGTTGCTACCAAAGGTAAGAAAAGACTCTAGTCAAATTAATTTTTAAATATTTAAATATAAAAGACTTCCAGTTCAATCACTTTGCAACTAAGATATGAAGAATATATTTGTGAATGGGTTAAATCTAAATAAAATATGCTTTTAAGCTAAACTGATTAAGTTTCCTTTCTTGATTAATGCTAACAAGTATATCGACTATTTAATTATAAATACATATGTGTACATTTGCAGATTAAATTATTGTCATACATGTATTATTTTTAAATATTTTTATTTTTCTTCATGATATGATTCTGATCATTTATATTCAATAATCTTTGACCTGGAGCGACTGATAACCAATGATTGATTTTCATTCTCATACCTTGTGGTATAAATATAAACATATTATTTTTGCTTAATGTATATGAGATATATATATATATATATATATATATATATATATATATATATATATATATATGCATGTCCACTTTTTACCATTTCGGAACGTGTCGCTGTTGCTGTTGACTATCACTCTACCTTCAATCCGTCGTGCTAATGTGGATATCTTCCAACGCTGGATACACTTGTCTGTAGAGTATGTATTGGTATATATCTATCGGTACCTTCCATTGCCATAGTATAACAGGTTTTGTTCATGTATTTTCATACATATATGTAGACATTTTCAATTAGTAGCAATGACTTTCAGTAATACTGTTTTCAAAATCTTCTACACATATTCACATGCTTAATGCTTAAGAGGTTTACGTGTGCAAAAAGGTATTTTAAATAACTTTTTATGACTATATAAGATATATAAAGACAATTATACTACAGCCTGTTTTAGAAATTGTATTTTTACTTTGATCCCAACGTATGAGAATCAGTTGTACTTTCATACAGAATTAATGTTTTGATTAATCAATGCCCCATTAATACCGAAATCGTGTATGTTTTTAGTTAAATTGTCAGCTGCTTTGTTTCTGACTTTGTCAGTTATTAGTTACCGGCATTTCAGCCTGAATATTCATTCGGTTACATTAATATTCACCGTAACCTCATTTTCATAATCTGACAATGGACACACATTTCCTAAGTATGGTATTCAATTTCCTGAGTATTATAACACAATTCCTGTCAAAAGATTTAAGGCTTCAACTTATATATGGCTAATCATTACAATATATTATAACAATGGAAATCTTTATCTCTAGTACTGCTATTGATATGCATATGTATTTATATCCCTGTTATTCTAATTCTAATTTTATTTTCCTTATTAATTCTTATAATATTACCATCTCATTATTTCAATTTAAATTGTAAGAATTGTATTGGATAATGGAATAAAATACTATACTATTTAAATTTAAAATGCAGTCTCCATCTTGATTCCACCGTAGTATATTTACCAACCAAACCTTACGTGGCATCTAAGCAGGCCTTTCTCTTGGATCTTCAAGACAGAGTCGTTGTACCAAAGACATGATAGAGGGTTTGGGCAACTTGTTTGTCATGATGTAATAGCACAGTTAAAAGCCACATAATCAAGATCATCGATAGTGGTAAACTTATTGATTGTAATTACTGACATACTTATTTATACATTGTATGACATGTATAACTCTTAATATTTTGTTTAATAAGTTAAACTTAGTGACCCTTGAATATATAATGATTCAATACCAATTTTTTCTCAGTGATCCTGGTTAAATTCTCCCGATCATGATCAATGTCACGCTATATTTCACCAGAATAATTATCTAGTAGGGTGTTTATATAGATTGATTCCAAAACGTATTCATTGCTGAATTGAAAGAGTATTTGATTAATTTCGTTGTATTAAATCAGTTGTTGTTAAAGCTTAAAGCGGCCTCGGTGCATGAAGAAGTCTATTACATATGTAGACTAATATTATGGAAAGCGATTAATTTGCAACAATGGCTTTCAGATAAATTAGTTGCCAGTTATTCAGGAATTGCCATGTATGGAACAATCGCATAAGTGGTCATTAGCCTTTTCCGTACTTGCTATTACATATCTAGGGGGGACAGCTGAATCGTGCAAGGATGCATACAAGATAAAAGGCAGCCAATTTGAGCTGCAAGATTCTTCTCTCTTGTTCAACGAGTTGGCGAGTGTAAAGTGGTCGGTCGTACTTCATGCTGCTCTGCTTTAAAGGAGATAGCGCTGATAGATCTACAAATTTAATACACGAAAGTATGTCCATAAAGCACTTCAAGTGGCTCAATACTATCAATTTAACATTGATTCATATATATATATATATATGATCTCCATTTCGCTACTTTGTGGTTGCTTGCGATTCATCGATTCGCTCGGCTTGAATAAACAAAAAATTGTATTGCACAGCTTATTTGTTTGATGTCAGGATACAATTTGTTGCGGTTTCTGTCCTCCCAGAGTGTTCTTTTATATTTTCGAGCGAAGATCGTCGTAACACTAATATTTTGTCTGTCGCAGGAGAACTGTCTAGACATATGAAGTGCTTCTTAGTTCTTTCTATTTGGAGTGTTTTATGAGTATAATGCTTCACTAAATTGAAGAACTCATCCGCTCACAAGAGTTTCCATAAAAAACATCAAATGATAACAAATAAAGGGCCTACATGACGCGGGGGAGGGGGGATGGGCAGTCCAGAATGTGTGCATAAAGATCAGTATGTAATCATAATACACCAGCGCCATTATAGTACAACAAAAATATAGACATTTATTCATATCGTATGCCCAGGCCACACCAATACGATGCTGCCTGACGTAACATAACTCAACATCATTTCGCCGCATTGGTGTGCCATGGAAGTTGTATCAAGTTGTGCCATGTCGTAGCCTATCAGCCCGATTGAGAATATTTGATTAAAGTTGGTTGCAGTTGGCCATAGATGTTGCCTGTCGTGTTGGTGTGCCAAAGTTCACGACAAAGCCTGACTATAGTTACCTTAATTAGCCAACCAAACAACAGCATCCAGTCACAGATGTCACTTGCGTTATTCTGGTGAGTTGGAAGATACACTCCGCCAACCTTTGCAAGAATGACAACACAAGCTCCAAAAAATAAAAAAATTGAATTATTGAGCTGCATGTGAAAGCAATCGAGGACTATTTCAGTATCGAAGGTCCCGTTGATTGCGTTGGAGTAAATATCTTACCGAAACAAATTTCAGTCAAATTGTTCTCAAAATATTTGGTAAACCTCACTCGTGATTAGTTGAAAAAATAAACAATTACAGACAACGTTGATGTTCGCATAGGCATCAACAACAATTTTACCCAAATGATTATCAAAATGCTTAGCATTGTTCCTTAGCATTTTATAATACAGAACTTCATAGAATTCTATGCATAGACGGCCAAGGGTGCCAAATTTTGAAGTGGTCTACACAGCGAGCCACAAAAGGTTTGTGAATGCTTTATGCTAAATGTGGTTGGAAGTGCGTAAAATTGGCATTAAAGTGGCATCCCTTAAGTATAATATGCAAATTTGGAAATTTAATATTTTATGCAAAGACAGGTTAAACATATGCTGGGTGTGATGTTTAGATTTCCAATTTATTTTTCATTTACTTGTAAAACTTCAAACATTGATTACCAATCGGTAAATAACCATTAAAGAGCCATTGACACATCTGAACAATTAAAGGGGCATTCCCTCATTTAGAACTCACAACCTTGCACACTAATCACAATTTTTGGTGGTTTCAATTTGAAATCAGAGCAACCAAGTAAAAATTTATGTTTGTTAGATATTGAACAGTGCTGAGCCAATACATTCAAATACCAATAATTAAAGGGGCATTTTACCGCACAATGATTTTATGTACTCAACCCAAATTAGTGCCAAGATAATCGGGCAGTTTATAATTATTGAGCAATTAGTATCACACGTTCGTTGCTGTTCATACTTGAAAACTTTGTTAATAACTGAGTTTTAATGATCAGTAAGTCACTGTACATAGAATTACATATATGGGCCACGAGTTTGATCCGTTGGAACTACATGTGCGCCATATTGCCAATGAACCATCGCTCGCCAATTAAGCTAAGTTCCCTCAATCATCAGGAAAATCCTATGTATTCAAGGCTAAGCTACACACTGTCAGCTTCCCTCCAGAAGAACATATTATGGCACAGCTACCAATATTCTCTCTACAACTACAAACCCTTATACACTTTCCTGGGCAATGGCAATATGCTGATGCTGCAAGATCCGTAGGTGACGAGTGCTCAGTCATGAGAACAGGTACTACAACATCATTTTCACGTTTCCAACCAAATTCATATATGTTTGGTAAAGGTGGCTTTGTTTTGTCGGCTCTTACCCAAATGGCTGTCTACAAAAACTCTCTCAAGATATGCTGTCTGTATGCATCATCTGTGGGTGACAAGCAGTGTATGTTCACAGTGCGACCATAGAGGTTTGCTCGAATCTGGTTTGTAGACGAATAATCACCTGGTTGTTTCCCATACAGTATGAGGAGCATTTCCTTATCTACTTCCATGGATTGTGCTATAACCTCTTCTGATATTTCATTCTTACTGTCCAGACACAATGAGGCAATTTTTTTCTCAGAAATCTCCTACATTTAGACAAGACTGTCCTTTTCCCTTTACCATAAATGCAGCTTGCTGTGTCACACCCACTCATTGAATGCATTAGAGGAAGCATTGTGGTTTCAGCCTGTCCCAATGCCCCGGACAAGTGTGGATCAGGATATAATGCTCATTCATCACTATATACAGCTCTTCTAATTTCAGAAGACTTCCTGATGCTTAATCCCAAAAGGCACGACTGATGCCGATCAGGTTGGACAGCCAAGCGTACCATTGCAGCTGCATTATCAGATACAAGAAAGGAAAATGACTCGTCTCAGCCTGGAACAAGGCATCGGTCATGTCACTTGGGATTAAGCATCAGGAAGTCTTCTGAAAATGCAATCCTCTTTGGGTGCTTGGAAGCAACATCGTCTCTGTTTTCAATAGCAAAATAAATCGCTGCCATACTCTACTTTTGTATATAGAATGTCTTGTCATCTCTCTGTTCTTGGCAGATGATGCAGAGGTTAAAGTCAGTATTGAGACAAGGCTTTGTTGGACTAGGCAATGCAAATATTGATTTCCTTTCTTCGCTATTCATTTTGTCATTTTGTGATAAAAAGCACAATGGCGATTCCTATAGAGTTATTGTATACCTTGTTTGGATTGCGGTTATCTTTTGCGGGATGCTTAGAATATAAAGGAAATCACAATATTGTCATATGACATAATTTGCTACATTGTACATTCCCCTTGGAACAGTACCCCTTTAACTGTATTCAGTTTGTGCAATACCGTAATGTTTAGCGTGTAACCGGGTGTACAGACTTTCACTAAATATATACGGGGAGAGGCATGCAACTTTAAATGTAGCGCAGTCACACGTACGCACACACGCACGCTTTTATTTATTCTAATATATAACAGGGGTTTGGGTAATATCAATGCAACTAAACATAGTCTTAGATTGACATAACTTCAACGTGCACAGCGTGGATGGGCGAGCAGTAATGCAAACCAAGTCAATATTGTGTTTTCTAATTACTCAGATTGACGATTTCATAAACTATCCTGGCACGTGTATTATTGTAAAATTACTGTAAATATTCCAAACGCGAAATATATACATCCATACTCAACCATTTGAATGTCAAAATTTGATAAGCAAAAAACTCAAGACAAATGCAAAGCCCAGTTTCTCCAGTTTCTGCCAGCTTAGCCATCAATGGCTTAGCCTCAATTTACAAAGTATAAAAAATCACACAAATTGTTAACGGAACTATTTTCTAAAAAAAATCAGGCAATGTATTTTTAATGCCAAATTTCGGTACTTTCCACCACATGTATGAATGTACACAATCAGCACCCTCGAATTAACCAAAATCACCTCATAAACCAGTTGTGGCTCGCTGTGTAGACCTAAGTGGGTTTTTTAGCCGTTTTTTATATCTGCCCCCCCCCAATTATATGGTAACGTCGAAAATGGGCAAGCAACTACGATAGTGTACGATTGCACAAGACCGTTGAGTTGTGTCAGATCGGCGATCATCGTATTGGTGTGGCCCGGGATATAGAGGTGAGATGACAAAGGTCAAGAGGTCAGATATACTTAATGCACTATCATCTCATATGATGTACCAAGAAGTGACTGTGACTACATCCCTTCGTAATGTGCTGTCAGGAATGTTTTTGTCACTCTGACAAATTCCGCATTAAAGGTGCAGACTCTTTGGCTCTATTATATAGAGTTCCACCCACACTTCGCTCGTTTTGGGTGAGATCGATCCCTTAACTCCGTGACTATCAATTTCCAGAAGTCTATACAGGCTAGCTATTGAATATTTTGAAAGTAATTTGACTGAGTGCTCAGTCAATTTACTTTCAAAATATTCAAAAGAATGTTTATTAAATATTAAAGACATACAATTTGTACAACGTGTCGAACTATTAAGCATTTCAGACAGACTAAATTGAGTCATTCGCAGAGACGTCGGATAAGCCAAAAAATGTGGGAGCCCATTGGTGTGGGTCTGGGAGGGGATAGCCCCCTCCCTGGAAGCAGGGGCTCTGGGTGTCACCCCAGGAAAAATTTGAAATTAGATGTTCTGAGAAGTGTTTTTCTGCATTCTGAGTGATAATTGAACATCAGTATTGTGCTTTGAGATTATGACATTTTTAACTTTCATATTAGCGTTGGCAATGTGAAAGATAAAATGTCATAGTCTGAAAGCATAATACAGATGCTTGGTTATCACTCAGAATGCAGAAAAACCCTTCTCAGAACATCTAATTATCCAAACCTGGACACCTTGAATCGTGGTACCGTGTGTGTCACGTGTGCGTGCGTGCGTGCGTGCGTGCGTGCGTGCGTGCGTGCGTGCGTGCGTGCGTGCGTGCGTGCGTGCGTGCGTGCGTGCGTGCGTGCGTGCGTGCGTGCGTGCGTGCGTGCGTGCGTGCGTGCGTGCGTGCGTGCGTGCGTGCGTGCGTGCGTGCGTGCGTGCGTGCGTGCGTGCGTGCGTGCGTGCGTGCGTGCGTGCGTGCGTGCGTGCGTGCGTGCGTGCGTGTGTAGATCAAATTAGTTCATAGATGTATATCATTTGAATCATGCTATTGCGATCTAAGCAATAACAAACTCTTCATATGAAAACAACAAATGTTAATCAGTTATTTACAGAACTCAGCGAACAAATAAAGTGCCATGGTTATACATGCTAAGTACGTGATTGTCATGATTTTACTAGGAAATTGGAGTGTATCACCTGCAGTCATCGAGCTGTATAAATCCTACAGAAGAAGAAGTAATGATGTTATCGGCGCGAGACAAGATTTCAGAAGTTATCATCAGCTGTTCTGATATCAGATGATTGATTTGTTTTCTCTGCCTGAACTGCAAGGACCATGAGATCGCTAAGCCGAGCCTGTGCCATTGTGCTTCGTAATGAGTTCTTCACAAATTTAAGAGCAGAGAAGGAACGTTCGTACGAGCATGATGAAACAGGTAGAGTGACTACCAGCTTAAAAGCACGTCCAACGTTTGGATACAAACTTAGCATACCACTCTCGACCATGTGTTCATAAATCGATTGAACACAGCGCTGGTCAACTTGCGGCAGAGCTATGTTAAGGGCCTGACCGAAGAGACTGTATTCCCGATGTATATCTTCTTTGGTCAAATCGCTGTGATAAAATGTCTGAAATGTCTTAAGTTTTGGAAGTTTTGCAGTTGATGGTCGGAATAAACAATCGGCACAGTGCAGGAGTGTTACAACATCAAGACCAAATCTGTATCGTAATGCTGACACCAAAAGAGCAATTACTTTAACATGAAGTGAAACTCTGAGTATGGATTTTCCTTTAACAACTGCTTCATTCTTCCACTATTTGTCAATGCGCTTTGAAACCTTCCGAACACGTGGTTCAATAAACTCAACAGATATTGATTCAGCCATTGTTGTTGCTTGTTGCCAGTACTTAGCAAATGTTTCTTCATTCCGTCTTTCAGCAATCTTTGCTATGAGCGCTTCCACTTGAAGATCAGCAGAGGCAATGTTTAGGGATTTGCTTTGCAAGGGCTTGGATACAATGTTCGTAAGGCTCAACAGATCTGACATAATGGTAAAAGTCAAACAAAATTCGAAGTCCATCTATTTCGTGAGAGAAGCTGCGTCTGCAGCCGTTTTTCGATCATAGCTGGGGTCTTCCATAATTATTTCTAATGTCCTCTTGGCACCAACAATATTGTCCAAACGTGCTTTGCAGTTATCGACTCGAGATGTCCATCTTGTTGTCAAGAGGGAATGGAGCGTTTTGCTTCCACCTGTAGATAAACCTTCCTCATTCTCAAACTCAGACTGGATCTGAAGACGTACTATCTTGAATACAGCATGCTGCTTTGTAGAGCCTTCTATAAACACATAGAGGCTTTCAACTACACCAAAGAAGTTTCTAACTTTTGTGTTTTTGAACAGGTATCCACAATAACAAGGTTCAGTCGATGAGCATAGCAATGAACAAAATATGCGAAGGCATGTCATGTTCTCATGTAGGCCTACTTTTGCAGAGTTTTAATTATAGCCTAACGGCTATCTCTCACACAGATCTATAGGCCCTGCCTATTGCAAACAGGATATGCTGACATAGCACAATTATTGGTCCCGCCGCTGTTTGAAGAACAAATTTGAAAAATGTTTTTGGGGTCGGGGGGGGGGCTACCCCGTGCTCTTTGAGCACGACGCCACTGGTCATTCGTGTTGCAATTTAGTATGACGTCATCATGCACGTCACATAGTCGGTTATGATGTCATATGATGGATGGATAAACAGGAACGGTCCATTGTCACCTAGACTTAATGTCACTCAATATGCATTTATTAGCCTATGAATTAACCCTCGAACTCCCTCAAACACAGGACAAGTGTTATGTGAATGGTGTTGAATATTTGGAAAATAATTAGGTTGGAACATGTCGCTGCCATAGGCTGCACCGGCGTATGGGCGCCATTGCTTCCAGCCAAATTAGTGTCAGTTTTAACTATGTCCCGCCCATCTATACTTATGCTCCACCTACGCGTCATGGCATTGGATCGATCCAACCCTATATATATGAATTGATATTCAGGGAGTTCATGGTTGGATCGATCCAAATGCTATATATATATATATATATATATATATATATATATATATATATATATATATATATATATATATATATATATATATATATATATATATATATATATATATATATATATATATATACTGGTAAGCTATCGAAGTTACATATGGCATTCCTGAGGTATTCTGAGGTGACATCACCTTACCAGTCCTATGACATAATAGAGTATGACGTCAATACTTAATCGACAAAGTGGATTTATTTATTGGAATAATTATACAAGTTGTCATGGCATTACAGTATATTGGCTTTGACAGGGAATCTAACCCACAACCAGCGAAAGCGGCAATCATCATAACCCACAAACGCTTCCACCACACCAATGCCGCAAGACATGCAGCGTTCCTGTGGTGGAAACATATGTGGGCTATTATGCTTGGCGATTTTTTCAGCTCTGTGTTCGATTCACTTTCAATATTTATTGAACTAGTAACTAGCACATGTCAGAAAACAATCCGTTTACAGTCAGCAAGTAATCTATAGCGTTGCTTTAAAATAAGCACACTTGTTTATAATACCGTATATCTGTGCTAACAGGGTAAAAGGCCAATTAATGCGGCTTCTTATAAAATCAGAAAATTAACGACAGTTCAAACATTAAAGGCGTATATAACTTTGAGAATAAGGTATAAATTGGCATCTGATTTGAAGAAGACATCGTCTCTGAATCATTATATAGGTTAATCAGATTGTTTTTAGGTTAGCGTGCGTCAACATCGCCTCAAACGCGGTCAAATCATAGCTATATAAATGGAGAATATCCAGTTTTAGTTTTGACATGGCCATCTCTAAGCTCCATTCACGCTGTTCCTCTGTTGAGATCTATCGATCCCAGCGCTCTTAATTTCCTGAATACTATGTAGGTAAGCTGTTCAATATTTTGAAACCAATTTGACAGGGTGCTGTTACTGCCTATGGCAGCAACAGCACCCAGTTAAATTAGTTTCAAAATATGAAACTGCATGTTTATTAAATAGGAAAACATAAAATTCGTACAACAACGCTTAGTCCATCATCAATTTATCTACGTCATTCATGAAGTCATTAATCATGACGTCATCTTGCACGTCACGGTGTTCATTATGATGTCATATGACTGATGGATGAACTGGAAATGTCCATTAACAGTTTAGTGGCTTAGATATATTAAGAATATTGTATTTGTGGTCAAGGAACGCCGACTTATAAGACAAGAGAATACCTCAGTTTTCAAGTTTACTACTCGAATGTAAAAAAATTGCATTCTATTGTCCTGCAAATGAATATTTCTAACAAAGCACTACATATGATGCTAGGGCTGACTTGACCATTAACCGGCCAATGGTCAAGAAAATGAAGTCTTGAATTCTAGTGTATTAAAGGTGTGTTCAGTGTTGCTGTCTTGAATTCTCGCATATTAAAGGTGTGTTCAGTGTTGCTGTCTTGAATTCTAGTGTATTAAAGGTGTGTTCAGTATTGCTGTCTTGAATTATCGTGTATTAATGGTGTGTTCAGTATTACTGTCTTGAATTCTCGCATATTAAAGGTGTGTTCAGTATTGCTGTCTTGAATTCTGGCATATTAAAGGTGTGTTCAGTATTGCTGTCTTGAATTCTAGTGTATTAAACGTGTTTTCAGTATTGCTGTCTTGAATTCTAGTGTATTACAGGTGTGTTCAGTATTGCTGTCTTGAATTATCGTGTATTAAAGGTGTGTTCAGTGTTGCTGTCTTGAATTCTCGCATATTAAAGGTGTTTTCAGTATTGTTGTCTTGAATTCTAGTGTATTAAAGGTGTGTTCAGTATTGCTGTCTTGAATTCTAGTGTATTACAGGTGTTTTCAGTGTTGCTGTCTTGAATTATCGTGTATTAAATGTGTGTTCAGTGTTGCTGTCTTGAATTCTCGTGTATTAAAGGTGTTTTCAGTATTGCTGTCTTGAATTCTAGTGTATTAAAGGTGTGTTCAGTGTTGTTGTCTTGAATTATCGTGTATTAAAGGTGTGCTCAGTATTGCTGTCTTGAATTCTCGCATATTAAAGGTGTGTTCAGTATTGCTGTCTTGAATTCTAGTGTATTAAAGGTGTTTTCAGTGTTGCTGTCTTGAATTCTAGTGTATTAAAGGTGTGTTCAGTGTTGCTGTCTTGAATTCTAGTGTATTAAAGGTGTTTTCAGTGTTGCTGTCTTGAATTCTCGTGTATTAAAGGTGTGTTCAGTATTGCTGTCTTGAATTCTAGTGTATTAAATGTGTGTTCAGTATTGCTGTCTTGAATTCTAGTGTATTAAATGTGTGTTCAGTATTGTTGTCTTGAATTATCGTGTATTAAAGGTGTGTTCAGTATTGCTGTCTTGAATTCTCGCATATTAAAGGTGTGTTCAGTATTGCTGTCTTGAATTCTAGTGTATTAAAGGTGTGTTCAGTATTGCTGTCTTGAATTCTAGTGTATTAAAGGTGTGTTCAGTGTTGCTGTCTTGAATTCTAGTGTATTGCAGGTGTGTTCAGTGTTGCTGTCTTGAATTATCGTGTATTAAAGGTGTTTTCAGTGTTGCTGTCTTGAATTATCGTGTATTACAGATGTTTTCAGTGTTGCTGTCTTGAATTCTCGCATATTAAAGGTGTTTTCAGAATTGATCTCTTAAATTCTCACGTATTACATGTGTTTTCAGTATTGCTGTCTTGAATTCTCGTGTATTAAAGGTGTGTTCAGTATTGCTGTCTTGAATTCTCGCATATTAAAGGCGTGTTCATTATTGCTGTCTTGAATTCTAGTGTATTAAAGGTGTGTTCAGTATTGCTGTCTTGAATTCTAGTGTATTAAAGGTGTGTTCAGTATTGCTGTCTTGAATTATAGTGTATTAAAGGTGTGTTCAGTATTGCTGTCTTGAATTCTAGTGTATTAAAGGTGTGTTCAGTGTTGCTGTCTTGAATTCTAGTGTATTACAGATGTTTTCAGTGTTGCTGTCTTGAATTCTAGTGTATTAAAGGTGTTTTCAGAATTGATCTCTTAAATTCTCACGTATTACATGTGTTTTCAGTATTGCTGTCTTGAATTCTAGTGTATTAAAGGTGTTTTCAGTATTGCTGTCTTGAATTCTCGTGTATTAAAGGTGTGTTCAGTATTGCTGTCTTGAATTCTCGTGTATTAAATGTGTGTTCAGTATTGCTGTCTTGAATTATCGTGTATTAAAGGTGTGTTCAGTAGTGCTGTCTTGAATTCTAGTGTATTAAAGGTGTTTTCAGTATTGCTGTCTTGAATTATCGTGTATTAAAGGTGTGTTCAGTATTGCTGTCTTGAATTCTAGTGTATTAAAGGGGAGTTCAGTGTTGCTGTCTTGAATTCTAGTGTATTAACGGTGTTTTCAGTGTTGCTGTCTTGAATTCTAGTGTATTAAAGGTGTGTTCAGTGTTGCTGTCTTGAATTCTAGTGTATTAAAGGTGTTTTCAGTGTTGCTGTCTTGAATTCTAGTGTAATAAAGGTGTGTTCAGTATAGCTGTCTTGAATTCTAGTGTATTAAAGGTGTGTTCAGTATTGCTGTCTTGAATTCTAGTGTATTAAAGGTGTTTTCAGTATTGCTGTCTTGAATTATCGTGTATTAAAGGTGTGTTCAGTGTTGCTGTCTTGAATTATCGTGTATTAAAGGTGTGTTCAGTATTGCTGTCTTGAATTCTAGTGTATTAAAGGTGTGTTCAGTGTTGCTGTCTTGAATTCTAGTGTATTAAAGGTGTGTTCAGTGTTGCTGTCTTGAATTATCGTGTATTAAAGGTGTTTTCAGTATTGCTGTCTTGAATTCTAGTATATTAAAGGTGTGTTCAGTATTGCTGTCTTGAATTCTCGCATATTAAAGGTGTGTTCAGTATTGCTGTCTTGAATTCTAGTGTATTAAAGGTGTTTTCAGTATTGCTGTCTTGAATTATCGTGTATTAAAGGTGTGTTCAGTGTTGCTGTCTTGAATTCTAGTGTATTAAAGGTGTGTTCAGTACTGCTGTCTTGAATTATCGTGTATTAAAGGTGTTTTCAGTATTGCTGTCTTGAATTCTCGTGTATTAAATGTGTGTTCAGTATTGCTGTCTTGAATTCTCGTGTATTAAATGTGTGTTCAGTATTGCTGTCTTGAATTCTAGTGTATTAAAGGTGTGTTCAGTGTTGCTGTCTTGAATTCTAGTGTATTAAAGGTGTTTTCAGTGTTGCTGTCTTGAATTATCGTGTATTAAAGGTGTGTTCAGTATTGCTGTCTTGAATTATCGTGTATTAATGGTGTGTTCAGTATTACTGTCTTGAATTCTCGCATATTAAAGGTGTGTTCAGTATTGCTGTCTTGAATTCTGGCATATTAAAGGTGTGTTCAGTATTACTGTCTTGAATTCTAGTGTATTAAACGTGTTTTCAGTATTGCTGTCTTGAATTATCGTGTATTAAAGGTGTGTTCAGTATTGCTGTCTTGAATTCTCGCATATTAAAGGTGTGTTCAGTATTGCTGTCTTGAATTCTCGCATATTAAAGGTGTGTTTAGTATTGCTGTCTTGAATTCTAGTGTATTAAATGTGTGTTCAGTGTTGTTGTCTTGAATTATCGTGTATTAAAGGTGTGTTCAGTATTGCTGTCTTAAATTCTAGTGTATTAAAGGTGTGTTCAGTGTTGCTGTCTTGAATTCCAGTGTATTAAAGGTGTGTTTAGTGTTGCTGTCTTGAATTCTAGTGTATTAAAGGTGTGTTCAGTATTGCTGTCTTGAATTCTCGCATATTAAAGGTGTTTTCAGAATTGATCTCTTAAATTCTCACGTATTACATGTGTTTTCAGTATTGCTGTCTTGAATTATCGTGTATTAAAGGTGTTTTCAGTGTTGCTGTCTTGAATTATCGTGTATTACAGATGTTTTCAGTGTTGCTGTCTTGAATTCTCGCATATTAAAGGTGTTTTCAGAATTGATCTCTTAAATTCTCACGTATTACATGTGTTTTCAGTATTGCTGTCTTGAATTCTAGTGTATTAAAGATGTTTTCAGTGTTGCTGTCTTGAATTCTAGTGTATTAAAGATGTTTTCAGTGTTGCTGTCTTGAATTCTCGTGTATTACAGGTGTTTTCAGTGTTGCTGTCTTGAATTCTCGTGTATTACAGGTGTTTTCAGTGTTGCTGTCTTGAATTATCGTGTATTAAAGGTGTTTTCAGTATTGCTGTCTTGAATTCTAGTGTATTAGAGGTGTGTTCAGTGTTGCTGTCTTGAATTGTCGTGTATTAAAGGTGTGTTCAGTATTGCTGTCTTGAATTCTAGTGTATTAAAGGTGTGTTCAGTGTTGCTGTCTTGAATTCTCGTGTATTACAGGTGTTTTCAGTGTTGCTGTCTTGAATTATCGTGTATTAAAGGTGTGTTCAGTATTGCTGTCTTGAATTCTAGTGTATTAAAGGTGTTTTCAGTATTGCTGTCTTGAATTCTAGTGTATTAAAGGTGTGTTCAGTATTGCTGTCTTGAATTCTAGTGTATTAAAGGTGTGTTCAGTGTTGTTGTCTTGAATTATCGTGTATTAAAAGTGTGTTCAGTATTGCTGTCTTGAATTATCGTGTATTAAAGGTGTGTTCAGTATTGCTGTCTTGAATTCTCGCATATTAAAGGTGTGTTCAGTATTGCTGTCTTGAATTCTAGTGTATTAAAGGTGTGTTCAGTGTTGTTGTCTTGAATTATCGTGTATTAAAGGTGTGTTCAGTATTGCTGTCTTGAATTCTAGTGTATTAAAGGTGTGTTCAGTATTGCTGTCTTGAATTCTCGCATATTAAAGGTGTGTTCAGTATTGCTGTCTTGAATTCTAGTGTATTAAAGGTGTGTTCAGTGTTGCTGTCTTGAATTCTAGTGTATTAAAGGTGTGTTCAGTGTTGCTGTCTTGAATTCTAGTGTATTAAAGGTGTGTTCAGTGTTGTTGTCTTGGATTATCGTGTATTAAAGGTGTTGCCAGTATTGCTGTCTTGAATTCTCGCATATTAAAGGTGTGTTCAGTATTGCTGTCTTGAATTCTCGCATATTAAAGGTGTGTTCAGTATTGCTGTCTTGAATTCTAGTGTATTAAAGGTGTTTTCAGTATTGCTGTCTTGAATTATCGTGTATTAAATGTGTGTTCAGTGTTGCTGTCTTGAATTCTAGTGTATTAAAGGTGTGTTCAGTATTGCTGTCTTGAATTCTCGCATATTAAAGGTGTGTTCAGTATTGCTGTCTTGAATTCTAGTGTATTAAAGGTGTGTTCAGTATTGCTGTCTTGAATTCTCGCATATTAAAGGTGTGTTCAGTATTGCTGTCTTGAATTCTAGTGTATTAAAGGTGTGTTCAGTGTTGCTGTCTTGAATTCTAGTGTATTAAAGGTGTGTTCAGTGTTGCTGTCTTGAATTCTAGTGTATTAAAGGTGTGTTCAGTGTTGTTGTCTTGAATTCTAGTGTATTAAAGGTGTGTTCAGTATTGCTGTCTTGAATTCTAGTGTATAACAGATGTTTTCTGTGTTGTTGTCTTGAATTCTAGTGTATTAAAGGTGTGTTCAGTATTGTTGTCTTGAATTATAGTGTATTAAAGGAGTTTTCAGTATTGCTGTCTTGAATTCTAGTGTATTACATGTGTTTTCAGTGTTGCTGTCTTGAATTCTAGTGTATTACATGTGTTTTCAGTGTTGTTGTCTTGAATTCTAGTGTATTAAAGGTGTGTTCAGTTTTGCTGTCTTGAATTCTAGTGTATTACAGATGTTTTCAGTGTTGTTGTCTTGAATTCTCGTGTATTAAAGGTGTTTTCAGTATTTCTCTCTTGAATTCTAGTGTATTAAAGGTGTTTTCAGTGTTGCTGTCTTGAATTATCGTGTATTAAAGGTGTTTTCAGTATTGCTGTCTTGAATTCTAGTGTAATAAAGGTGTGGGTCAGTGTTGCTGTCTTGAATTATCGTGTATTAAAGGTGTGTTCAGTATTGCTGTATTGAATTCTAGTGTATTAAAGGTGTGTTCAGTGTTGCTGTCTTGAATTCTCGTGTATTACAGGTGTTTTCAGTGTTGCTGTCTTGAATTATCGTGTATTAAAGGTGTGTTCAGTGTTGTTGTCTTGAATTATCGTGTATTAAAGGTGTGTTCAGTATTGCTGTCTTGAATTCTCGTGTATTAAAGGTGTGTTCAGTATTGCTGTCTTGAATTCTCGCATATTAAAGGTGTGTTCAGTATTGCTGTCTTGAATTCTAGTGTATTAAAGGTGTGTTCAGTGTTGTTGTCCTGAATTATCGTGTATTAAAGGTGTGTTCAGTATTGCTGTCTTGAATTCTAGTGTATTAAAGGTGTGTTCAGTGTTGCTGTCTTGAATTCTAGTGTATTAAAGGTGTGTTCAGTGTTGCTGTCTTGAATTCTAGTGTATTAAAGGTGTGTTCAGTGTTGTTGTCTTGAATTATCGTGTATTAAAGGTGTTTTCAGTATTGCTGTCTTGAATTCTCGCATATTAAAGGTGTGTTCAGTATTGCTATCTTGAATTCTCGCATATTAAAGGTGTGTTCAGTATTGCTGTCTTGAATTCTAGTGTATTAAAGGTGTTTTCAGTATTGCTGTCTTGAATCATCGTGTATTAAAGGTGTGTTCAGTGTTGCTGTCTTGAATTCTAGTGTATTAAAGGTGTGTTCAGTATTGCTGTCTTGAATTCTCGCATATTAAAGGTGTGTTCAGTATTGTTGTCTTGAATTCTAGTGTATTAAAGGTGTGTTCAGTATTGCTGTCTTGAATTCTCGCATATTAAAGGTGTGTTCAGTATTGATGTCTTGAATTCTAGTGTATTAAAGGTGTGTTCAGTGTTGCTGTCTTGAATTCTAGTGTATTAAAGGTGTGTTCAGTGTTGCTGTCTTGAATTCTAGTGTATTAAAGGTGTGTTCAGTGTTGTTGTCTTGAATTATCGTGTATTAAAGGTGTGTTCAGTATTGCTGTCTTGAATTCTAGTGTATTAAAGGTGTGTTCAGTATTGCTGTCTTGAATTCTAGTGTATTACAGATGTTTTCTGTGTTGTTGTCCTGAATTCTCGTGTATTAAGGGTGTGTTCAGTATTGCTGTCTTGAATTCTAGTGTATTACATGTGTTTTCAGTATTGCTGTCTTGAATTCTAGTGTATTAAAGGTGTGTTCAGTATTGTTGTCTTGAATTATATTGTATTAAAGGTGTTTTCAGTATTGCTGTCTTGAATTCTAGTGTATTAAAGGTGTGTTCAGTATTGCTGTCTTGAATTATCGTGTATTACATGTGTTTTCAGTGTTGCTGTCTTGAATTCTAGTGTATTACATGTGTTTTCAGTGTTATTGTCTTGAATTCTAGTGTATTAAAGGTGTTTTCAGTATTGCTGTCTTGAATTCTAGTGTAATAAAGGTGTGTTCAGTGTTGCTGTCTTGAATTATCGTGTATTAAAGGTGTGTTCAGTATTGCTGTCTTGAATTCTAGTGTATTAAAGGTGTGTTCAGTGTTGCTGTCTTGAATTCTCGTGTATTACAGGTGTTTTCAGTGTTGCTGTCTTGAATTATCGTGTATTAAAGGTGTGTTCAGTGTTGTTGTCTTGAATTATCGTGGATTAAAGGTGTGTTCAGTATTGCTGTCTTGAATTCTCGTGTACTAAAGGTGTGTTCAGTATTGCTGTCTTGAATTCTCGCATATTAAAGGTGTGTTCAGTATTGCCGTCTTGAATTCTAGTGTATTAAAGGTGTGTTCAGTGTTGTTGTCTTGAATTATCGTGTATTAAAGGTGTGTTCAGTATTGCTGTCTTGAATTCTAGTGTATTAAAGGTGTGTTCAGTATTGCTGTCTTGAATTCTCGCATATTAAAGGTGTGTTCAGTATTGCTGTCTTGAATTCTAGTGTATTAAAGGTGTGTTCAGTGTTGCTGTCTTGAATTCTAGTGTATTAAAGGTGTGTTCAGTGTTGCTGTCTTGAATTCTAGTGTATTAAAGGTGTGTTCAGTGTTGTTGTCTTGAATTATCGTGTATTAAAGGTGTTTTCAGTATTGCTGTCTTGAATTCTCGCATATTAAAGGTGTGTTCAGTATTGCTATCTTGAATTCTCGCATATTAAAGGTGTGTTCAGTATTGCTGTCTTGAATTCTAGTGTATTAAAGGTGTTTTCAGTATTGCTGTCTTGAATCATCGTGTATTAAAGGTGTGTTCAGTGTTGCTGTCTTGAATTCTAGTGTATTAAAGGTGTGTTCAGTATTGCTGTCTTGAATTCTCGCATATTAAAGGTGTGTTCAGTATTGTTGTCTTGAATTCTAGTGTATTAAAGGTGTGTTCAGTATTGCTGTCTTGAATTCTCGCATATTAAAGGTGTGTTCAGTATTGATGTCTTGAATTCTAGTGTATTAAAGGTGTGTTCAGTGTTGCTGTCTTGAATTCTAGTGTATTAAAGGTGTGTTCAGTGTTGCTGTCTTGAATTCTAGTGTATTAAAGGTGTGTTCAGTGTTGTTGTCTTGAATTATCGTGTATTAAAGGTGTGTTCAGTATTGCTGTCTTGAATTCTAGTGTATTAAAGGTGTGTTCAGTATTGCTGTCTTGAATTCTAGTGTATTACAGATGTTTTCTGTGTTGTTGTCCTGAATTCTCGTGTATTAAGGGTGTGTTCAGTATTGCTGTCTTGAATTCTAGTGTATTACATGTGTTTTCAGTATTGCTGTCTTGAATTCTAGTGTATTAAAGGTGTGTTCAGTATTGTTGTCTTGAATTATATTGTATTAAAGGTGTTTTCAGTATTGCTGTCTTGAATTCTAGTGTATTAAAGGTGTGTTCAGTATTGCTGTCTTGAATTATCGTGTATTACATGTGTTTTCAGTGTTGCTGTCTTGAATTCTAGTGTATTACATGTGTTTTCAGTGTTATTGTCTTGAATTCTAGTGTATTAAAGGTGTTTTCAGTATTGCTGTCTTGAATTCTAGTGTAATAAAGGTGTGTTCAGTGTTGCTGTCTTGAATTATCGTGTATTAAAGGTGTGTTCAGTATTGCTGTCTTGAATTCTAGTGTATTAAAGGTGTGTTCAGTGTTGCTGTCTTGAATTCTCGTGTATTACAGGTGTTTTCAGTGTTGCTGTCTTGAATTATCGTGTATTAAAGGTGTGTTCAGTGTTGTTGTCTTGAATTATCGTGGATTAAAGGTGTGTTCAGTATTGCTGTCTTGAATTCTCGTGTACTAAAGGTGTGTTCAGTATTGCTGTCTTGAATTCTCGCATATTAAAGGTGTGTTCAGTATTGCCGTCTTGAATTCTAGTGTATTAAAGGTGTGTTCAGTGTTGTTGTCTTGAATTATCGTGTATTAAAGGTGTGTTCAGTATTGCTGTCTTGAATTCTAGTGTATTAAAGGTGTGTTCAGTATTGCTGTCTTGAATTCTCGCATATTAAAGGTGTGTTCAGTATTGCTGTCTTGAATTCTAGTGTATTAAAGGTGTGTTCAGTGTTGCTGTCTTGAATTCTAGTGTATTAAAGGTGTGTTCAGTGTTGCTGTCTTGAATTCTAGTGTATTAAAGGTGTGTTCAGTGTTGTTGTCTTGAATTATCGTGTATTAAAGGTGTTTTCAGTATTGCTGTCTTGAATTCTCGCATATTAAAGGTGTGTTCAGTATTGCTATCTTGAATTCTCGCATATTAAAGGTGTGTTCAGTATTGCTGTCTTGAATTCTAGTGTATTAAAGGTGTTTTCAGTATTGCTGTCTTGAATTATCGTGTATTAAAGGTGTGTTCAGTGTTGCTGTCTTGAATTCTAGTGTATTAAAGGTGTGTTCAGTATTGCTGTCTTGAATTCTCGCATATTAAAGGTGTGTTCAGTATTGTTGTCTTGAATTCTAGTGTATTAAAGGTGTGTTCAGTATTGCTGTCTTGAATTCTCGCATATTAAAGGTGTGTTCAGTATTGATGTCTTGAATTCTAGTGTATTAAAGGTGTGTTCAGTGTTGCTGTCTTGAATTCTAGTGTATTAAAGGTGTGTTCAGTGTTGCTGTCTTGAATTCTAGTGTATTAAAGGTGTGTTCAGTGTTGTTGTCTTGAATTATCGTGTATTAAAGGTGTGTTCAGTATTGCTGTCTTGAATTCTCGTGTGTTAAAGGTGTGTTCAGTATTGCTGTCTTGAATTCTAGTGTATTACAGATGTTTTCTGTGTTGTTGTCTTGAATTCTCGTGTATTAAGTGTGTGTTCAGTATTGCTGTCTTGAATTCTAGTGTATTACATGTGTTTTCAGGATTGCTGTCTTGAATTCTAGTGCATTAAAGGTGTGTTCAGTATTGTTGTCTGAATTATATTGTATTAAAGCTGTTTTCAGTATTGCTGTCTTGAATTCTAGTGTATTAAATGTGTGTTCAGTATTGCTGTCTTGAATTATCGTGTATTAAAGGTGTGTTCAGTATTGCTGTCTTGAATTCTAGTGTATTACATGTGTTTTCAGTGTTGCTGTCTTGAATTCTAGTGTATTACATGTGTTTTCAGTGTTATTGTCTTGAATTCTAGTGTATTATAGGTGTGTTCAGTATTGCTGTCTTGAATTCTAGTGTATTACAGATGTTTTCAGTGTTGTTGTCTTGAATTCTCGTGTATTAAAGGTGTGTTCAGTGTTGCTGTCTTGAATTATCGTGTATTACATGTGTTTTCAGTGTTGCTGTCTTGAATTCTAGTGTATTACATGTGTGTTCAGTATTTCTGTCTTCAATTCTAGTGTATTAAAGGTGTTTTCAGTGTTGCTGTCTTGAATTATCGTGTATTAAAGGTGTGTTCAGTATTGCTGTCTTGAATTCTAGTGTATTAAAGGTGTGTTCAGTGTTGCTGTCTTGAATTCTCGTGTATTACAGGTGTTTTCAGTGTTGCTGTCTTGAATTATCGTGTATTAAAGGTGTGTTCAGTGTTGTTGTCTTGAATTATCGTGTATTAAAGGTGTGTTCAGTATTGCTGTCTTGAATTCTCGTGTATTAAAGGTGTGTTCAGTATTGCTGTCTTGAATTCTCGCATATTAAAGGTGTGTTCAGTATTGCTGTCTTGAATTCTAGTGTATTAAAGGTGTGTTCAGTGTTGTTGTCTTGAATTATCGTGTATTAAAGGTGTGTTCAGGATTGCTGTCTTGAATTCTAGTGTATTAAAGGTGTGTTCAGAATTGCTGTCTTGAATTATCGTGTATTAAAGGTGTGTTCAGTATTGCTGTCTTGAATTCTCGCATATTATAGGTGTGCTCAGTATTGCTGTCTTGAATTCTAGTGTATTAAAGGTGTGTTCAGTGTTGCTCTCTTGAATTCTAGTGTATTAAAGGTGTGTTCAGTGTTGCTGTCTTGAATTCTAGTGTATTAAAGGTGTGTTCAGTGTTGTTGTCTTGAATTATCGTGTATTAAAGGTGTTTTCAGTATTGCTGTCTTGAATTCTCGCATATTAAAGGTGTGTTCAGTATTGCTGTCTTGAATTCTAGTGTATTAAAGGTGTGTTCAGTGTTGCTGTCTTGAATTCTAGTGTATTAAAGGTGTGTTCAGTGTTGCTGTCTTGAATTCTAGTGTATTAAAGGTGTGTTCAGTGTTGTTGTCTTGGATTATCGTGGATTAAAGGTGTTGCCAGTATTGCTGTCTTGAATTCTCGCATATTAAAGGTGTGTTCAGTATTGCTGTCTTGAATTCTCGCATATTAAAGGTGTGTTCAGTATTGCTGTCTTGAATTCTAGTGTATTAAAGGTGTTTTCAGTATTGCTGTCTTGAATTATCGTGTATTAAATGTGTGTTCAGTGTTGCTGTCTTGAATTCTAGTGTATTAAAGGTGTGTTCAGTATTGCTGTCTTGAATTCTCGCATATTAAAGGTGTGTTCAGTATTGCTGTCTTGAATTCTAGTGTATTAAAGGTGTGTTCAGTATTGCTGTCTTGAATTCTCGCATATTAAAGGTGTGTTCAGTATTGCTGTCTTGAATTCTAGTGTATTAAAGGTGTGTTCAGTGTTGCTGTCTTGAATTCTAGTGTATTAAAGGTGTGTTCAGTGTTGCTGTCTTGAATTCTAGTGTATTAAAGGTGTGTTCAGTGTTGTTGTCTTGAATTATCGTGTATTAAAGGTGTGTTCAGTATTGCTGTCTTGAATTCTCGCATATTAAAGGTGTGTTCAGTATTGCTGTCTTGAATTCTAGTGTATAACAGATGTTTTCTGTGCTGTTGTCTTGAATTCTAGTGTATTAAAGGTGTGTTCAGTATTGTTGTCTTGAATTATAGTGTATTAAAGGAGTTTTCAGTATTGCTGTCTTGAATTCTAGTGTATTAAAGGTGTGTTCAGTATTGCTGTCTTGAATTATCGTGTATTAAAGGTGTTTTCAGTATTGCTGTCTTGAATTCTAGTGTATTACATGTGTTTTCAGTGTTGCTGTCTTGAATTCTAGTGTATTACATGTGTTTTCAGTGTTGTTGTCTTGAATTCTAGTGTATTAAAGGTGTGTTCAGTATTGCTGTCTTGAATTCTAGTGTATTACAGATGTTTTCAGTGTTGTTGTCTTGAATTCTCGTGTATTAAAGGTGTGTTCAGTGTTGCTGTCTTGAATTCTAGTGTATTACAGATGTTTTCAGTGTTGTTGTCTTGAATTCTCGTGTATTAAAGGTGTTTTCAGTATTTCTCTCTTGAATTCTAGTGTATTAAAGGTGTTTTCAGTGTTGCTGTCTTGAATTATCGTGTATTAAATGTGTTTTCAGTATTGCTGTCTTGAATTCTAGTGTAATAAAGGTGTGGGTCAGTGTTGCTGTCTTGAATTATCGTGTATTAAAGGTGTGTTCAGTATTGCTGTATTGAATTCTAGTGTATTAAAGGTGTGTTCAGTGTTGCTGTCTTGAATTCTCTTGTATTACAGGTGTTTTCAGTGTTGCTGTCTTGAATTATCGTGTATTAAAGGTGTGTTCAGTGTTGTTGTCTTGAATTATCGTGTCTTAAAGGTGTGTTCAGTTTTGCTGTCTTGAATTCTCGTGTATTAAAGGTGTGTTCAGTATTGCTGTCTTGAATTCTCTCATATTAAAGGTGTGTTCAGTATTGCTGTCTTGAATTCTAGTGTATTAAAGGTGTGTTCAGTGTTGCTGTCTTGAATTCTAGTGTATTAAAGGTGTGTTCAGTGTTGCTGTCTTGAATTCTAGTGTATTAAAGGTGTGTTCAGTGTTGTTGTCTTGAATTATCGTGTATTAAAGGTGTTTTCAGTATTGCTGTCTTGAATTCTCGCATATTAAAGGTGTGTTCAGTATTGCTATCTTGAATTCTCGCATATTAAAGGTGTGTTCAGTATTGCTGTCTTGAATTCTAGTGTATTAAAGGTGTTTTCAGTATTGCTGTCTTGAATTATCGTGTATTAAAGGTGTGTTCAGTGTTGCTGTCTTGAATTCTAGTGTATTAAAGGTGTGTTCAGTATTGCTGTCTTGAATTCTCGCATATTAAAGGTGTGTTCAGTATTGTTGTCTTGAATTCTAGTGTATTAAAGGTGTGTTCAGTATTGCTGTCTTGAATTCTCGCATATTAAAGGTGTGTTCAGTATTGATGTCTTGAATTCTAGTGTATTAAAGGTGTGTTCAGTGTTGCTGTCTTGAATTCTAGTGTATTAAAGGTGTGTTCAGTGTTGCTGTCTTGAATTCTAGTGTATTAAAGGTGTGTTCAGTGTTGTTGTCTTGAATTATCGTGTATTAAATGTGTGTTCAGTATTGCTGTCTTGAATTCTAGTGTATTAAAGGTGTGTTCAGTATTGCTGTCTTGAATTCTAGTGTATTACAGATGTTTTCTGTGTTGTTGTCCTGTATTCTCGTGTATTAAGGGTGTGTTCAGTATTGCTGTCTTGAATTCTAGTGTATTACATGTGTTTTCAGTATTGCTGTCTTGAATTCTAGTGTATTAAAGGTGTGTTCAGTATTGTTGTCTTGAATTATATTGTATTAAAGGTGTTTTCAGTATTGCTGTCTTGAATTCTAGTGTATTAAAGGTGTGTTCAGTATTGCTGTCTTGAATTATCGTGTATTACATGTGTTTTCAGTGTTGCTGTCTTGAATTCTAGTGTATTACATGTGTTTTCAGTGTTATTGTCTTGAATTCTAGTGTATTAAAGGTGTTTTCAGTATTGCTGTCTTGAATTCTAGTGTAATAAAGGTGTGTTCAGTGTTGCTGTCTTGAATTATCGTGTATTAAAGGTGTGTTCAGTATTGCTGTATTGAATTCTAGTGTATTAAAGGTGTGTTCAGTGTTGCTGTCTTGAATTCTCGCATATTAAAGGTGTGTTCAGTATTGCCGTCTTGAATTCTAGTGTATTAAAGGTGTGTTCAGTGTTGTTGTCTTGAATTATCGTGTATTAAATGTGTGTTCAGTATTGCTGTCTTGAATTCTAGTGTATTAAAGGTGTGTTCCGTATTGCTGTCTTGAATTCTCGCATATTAAAGGTGTGTTCAGTATTGCTGTCTTGAATTCTCGTGTATTACAGGTGTTTTCAGTGTTGCTGTCTTGAATTATCGTGTATTAAAGGTGTGTTCAGTGTTGTTGTCTTGAATTATCGTGTATTAAAGGTGTGTTCAGTATTGCTGTCTTGAATTCTCGTGTATTAAAGGTGTGTTCAGTATTGCTGTCTTGAATTCTCGCATATTAAAGATGTGTTCAGTATTGCCGTCTTGAATTCTAGTGTATTAAAGGTGTGTTCAGTGTTGTTGTCTTGAATTATCGTGTATTAAAGGTGTGTTCAGTATTGCTGTCTTGAATTCTAGTGTATTAAAGGTGTGTTCAGTATTGCTGTCTTGAATTCTCGCATATTAAAGGTGTGTTCAGTATTGCTGTCTTGAATTCTAGTGTATTAAAGGTGTTTTCAGTATTGCTGTCTTGAATTATCGTGTATTAAAGGTGTGTTCAGTGTTGCTGTCTTGAATTCTAGTGTATTAAAGGTGTGTTCAGTATTGCTGTCTTGAATTCTCGCATATTAAAGGTGTGTTCAGTATTGTTGTCTTGAATTCTAGTGTATTAAAGGTGTGTTCAGTATTGCTGGCTTGAATTCTCGCATATTAAAGGTGTGTTCAGTATTGATGTCTTGAATTCTAGTGTATTAAAGGTGTGTTCAGTGTTGCTGTCTTGAATTCTAGTGTATTAAAGGTGTGTTCAGTGTTGCTGTCTTGAATTCTAGTGTATTAAAGGTGTGTTCAGTGTTGTTGTCTTGAATTATCGTGTATTAAAGGTGTGTTCAGTATTGCTGTTTGAATTCTAGTGTATTAAAGGTGTGTTCAGTATTGCTGTCTTGAATTCTAGTGTATTACAGATGTTTTCTGTGTTGTTGTCTTGAATTCTCGTGTATTAAGGGTGTGTTCAGTATTGCTGTCTTGAATTCTAGTGTATTACATGTGTTTTCAGTATTGCTGTCTTGAATTCTAGTGCATTAAAGGTGTGTTCAGTATTGTTGTCTTGAATTATATTGTATTAAAGGTGTTTTCAGTATTGCTGTCTTGAATTCTAGTGTATTAAATGTGTGTTCAGTATTGCTGTCTTGAATTATCGTGTATTAAAGGTGTGTTCAGTATTGCTGTCTTGAATTCTAGTGTATTACATGTGTTTTCAGTGTTGCTGTCTTGAATTCTAGTGTATTACATGTGTTTTCAGTGTTATTGTCTTGAATTATCGTGTATTAAAGGTGTGTTCAGTATTGCTGTCTTGAATTCTAGTGTATTAAAGATGTGTTCAGTGTTGCTGTCTTGAATTCTCGTGTATTACAGGTGTTTTCAGTGTTGCTGTCTTGAATTATCGTGTATTAAAGGTGTGTTCAGTGTTGTTGTCTTGAATTATCGTGTATTAAAGGTGTGTTCAGTATTGCTGTCTTGAATTCTCGTGTATTAAAGGTGTGTTCAGTATTGCTGTCTTGAATTCTCGCATATTAAAGGTGTGTTCAGTATTGCTGTCTTGAATTCTAGTGTATTAAAGGTGTGTTCAGTGTTGTTGTCTTGAATTATCGTGTATTAAAGGGGTGTTCAGGATTGCTGTCTTGAATTCTAGTGTATTAAAGGTGTGTTCAGAATTGCTGTCTTGAATTATCGTGTATTAAAGGTGTGTTCAGTATTGCTGTCTTGAATTCTCGCATATTATAGGTGTGTTCAGTATTGCTGTCTTGAATTCTAGTGTATTAAAGGTGTGTTCAGTGTTGCTGTCTTGAATTCTAGTGTATTAAAGGTGTGTTCAGTGTTGTTGTCTTGAATTATCGTGTATTAAAGGTGTTTTCAGTATTGCTGTCTTGAATTCTAGTGTATTAAAGGTGTGTTCAGTATTGCTGTCTTGAATTCTCGCATATTAAAGGTGTGTTCAGTATTGCTGTCTTGAATTATAGTGTATTAAAGGTGTTTTCAGTATTGCTGTCTTGAATTATCGTGTATTAAAGGTGTGTTCAGTGTTGCTGTCTTGAATTCTAGTGTATTAAAGGTGTGTTCAGTATTGCTGTCTTGAATTCTCGCATATTAAAGGTGTGTTCAGTATTGCTGTCTTGAATTCTAGTGTATTAAAGGTGGGTTCAGTGTTGCTGTCTGGAATTCTAGTGTATTAAAGGTGTGTTCAGTGTTGCTGTCTTGAATTCTAGTGTATTAAAGGTGTGTTCAGTGTTGTTGTCTTGAATTATCGTGTATTAAAGGTGTGTTCAGTATTGCTGTCTTGAATTCTAGTGTATTAAAGGTGTGTTCAGTATTGCCGTCTTGAATTATCGTGTATTAAAGGTGTGTTCAGTATTGCTGTCTTGAATTCTAGTGTATTACAGATGTTTTCTGTGTTGTTGTCTTGAATTCTCGTGTATTAAGGGTGTGTTCAGTATTGCTGTCTTGAATTCTAGTGTATTACATGTGTTTTCAGTATTGCTGTCTTGAATTCTAGTGTATTAAAGGTGTGTTCAGTATTGTTGTCTTGAATTATATTGTATTAAAGGTGTGTTCAGTATTGCTGTCATGAATTATCGTGTATTAAAGGTGTGTTCAGTATTGCTGTCTTGAATTCTAGTGTATTACAAGTGTTTTCAGTGTTGCTGTCTTGAATTCTAGTGTATTACATGTGTTTTCAGTGTTGTTGTCTTGAATTCTAGTGTATTAAAGGTGTGTTCAGTATTGCTGTCTTGAAGTCTAGTGTATTACAGATGTGTTCAGTGTTGTTGTCTTGAATTCTCGTGTATTAAAGGTGTTTTCAGTATTGCTGTCTTGAATTCTAGTGTATTAAAGGTGTTTTCAGTGTTGCTGTCTTGAATTATCGTGTATTAAAGGTGTGTTCAGTATTGCTGTCTTGAATTCTAGTGTATTAAAGGTGTGTTCCGTATTGCTGTCTTGAATTCTAGTGTATTAAAGGTGTGTTCAGTGTTGCTGTCTTGAATTCTCGGATATTAAAGGTGTGTTCAGTATTGCTGTCTTGAATTCTAGTGTATTAAAGGTGTGTTCAGTATTGCTGTCTTGAATTCTAGTGTATTACAGATGTTTTCAGTGTTTCTGTCTTGAATTCTAGTGTATTAAAGGTGTGTTCAGTATTGCTGTCTTGAATTCTCGTGTATTAAAGGTGTGTTCAGTATTGCTGTCTTGAATTCTCGCATATTAAAGGTGTTTTCAGAATTGATCTCTTAAATTCTCACGTATTACATGTGTTTTCAGAATTGTTGTCTTGAATTCTCGTGTATTAAAGGTGTTTTCAGTATTGCTGTCTTGCATTCTCGCATATTAAAGGAGTTTTCAGTATTGATCTCTTGGATTCCCGTGTATTAATGTTTAAAGAGCTTAAGAGTGTATTACTTAGACAACCGTTGGTGTATATAAATGGTAGGCCCTTCCTTCAGAATAACGGTATCATTATCCCATACGAGGCTATACATTCAGTTTAAGATTTTGAAACTAATTTCCATTGAGAATGTTACTACATACGTCATCAACAGTCATCTCTCTGAACATATCCATCAGCAAACGCGCGCGATGGCATTCAATTAAACTTATACTGTATATAGGAGATGTCATGATTAAAACTCGATCAATAATGATAATTGGAAAATCTGATGTAAAATACATTGAGAGTTTATATGCATACATCTAAGGATACCATCAAAAGATAGTTTCTCATGAATCCCTCACAATTTGACATCTGTAGAGATGTCAACATCATGTCTATTTATCGCTATAACTATTCAAGCAGCATCTCAAGGACATTTCCGATATAGATTTAATGGACCTTGCCAGTTTTAGCTATGCCCCGCCCATCTCTAGCTAAGCTCCACCCACGCTTCGCAGTGTCTGGGATCGATCGAGCCATGAACTCCTTGACTATCAATTTCCAGAAAACTACACAGGTAAGCTGTTGAATTTTTTGAAATTCTATATCTTTACCATTTAATAAACATACCAGCACAGCACCCAGTCAAATTAGGTTCAAAATATTCAACAGTATGTTTATTAAATGGTAAAGACATAGAATTCGTACAACAATGCTTAACCCATCATCAATTAAGCGATCATGATGAGCTGAGCTACATCATTCAAGGCATCACTGATTATAACATCATCCTCAAGGTCATGTAGTTGATTATGACGTCATATGATGGATGGATAAACTGGAACGCTCCATTGATGCTGTTTTGCGGAAGCTCATATACGTTACTCAGATAATGCAGGATACCGGGGCACTATTCGTCTAATTGTACCCGGAATTGGCCAAGTGCTGGACCGGTAACGTGTATGACCAGGGTAGAGACCTACATCCTGATGCTTCAATCCGCTTAAGTTTTTGAAAACATTTTGAGTTTTGATATTTTTAATTTTACACCCCTTATGATTGAGCGAGCTAATTCCTAATGCCAATGTGTTGACAATGAAAGGTTCATAGAATTAACGCATGCCATTAATAAATCTACATACATGCGATTGCCTAGTGATATAGAAGGAGTAACCTCATAGAGGTAAAATAACTGAGTTATGCACGTTCAGCTCCAGGCAATTTATCACGTACATCATATCGCTTATAGGGCGAGACAAGGAAATCGTATCTGCATTGACAGACGGAAATCAAGTTTTAAGTGAAAGGAGATTTCTAGATGTATCAGCAAATCTATATTGCAAATACTGTACTCCATCCCATTCCGACCCACGCTTCACCCCATCCACTCACCACCCAGTGTACGTTGCCTTTAATCTGGGATTGTGAAATGGTTCCGTGAGAGATCCACATTAAGATTAGCGTGGTAGGATAGAATAGCCAGTCATCTCTTATCAAAGTCAAGTCAAGCATCCTGAATAATGTAAACCCTCGATGACCGACACACGACGACAGCATCCATAGTAGAAATCATATCAAAACCACTGAGCAAATTCAATAAAATGTTTGACGATGGTGGAAATATTATATTGATCATGATACATTGAGTGGACTAGTTCCACATAACTTGCTTTGCGAACACCACCCTATTTCGCCAATCTTGATGCTGGCGTCTGGTCTGAGGAAATGGAATGCAATGGTTAAACATCGTTGATCTGCTAAGCCTGAGTTTGTAGAATGGTTGATAGAATGGCCAACTTCACGTTGCTGGCATCATTATGGTTAGTGGCTCTGGAATGTCATGGCTAAATGGCTTCAACTTCTTAAACCAGAGTATTTAGAATGGTCAACTTCGATAGAAATATAAGTCCGTTGACTATTTTATGACGAGTTTATTAGCCATCACCAACGTTCGCTAGAATTGATGAATCCAGTTTCTTCGTCAATCATATGACGTCATAATCAAGTACGCGACGTGTAGGCTGGCGTCATTATCAATTACGTCACGAATGACTCGATTTAGTCCATCTTAAATGCTTAGGTTGTACGCATTTTATGTCTTTGCTATTTAATAAATATGCTGTTGAATATTTCGAAACCTATTTATCTAGGCGTTTAGTTTCAAAGTATTCAACAGCTGACCTGCATCGTTATCTGGAAATTTAGATTCAGAGAGTGTATAGATTGATCAATCCCCACACCGGCACCGCGGGGCATAGCTTAAACTGGATTCCTCCATTCTTCATAAAGTATTCGTACTATGGTACAAAAATAATCAGTGCACGATTAATTGGTTAACAGGATATGATCGATTCTTCTATCCATCATATAGAGTGTCCTAAATTAAGGATTCCGCAATTCGCACCAATCTGTTTCCCATTTTGAGAATTCACTTCATGGAAGGTATTTAGAAGCTTAGAAGCTGAGAAGGCACTTAAAGTCCTGAAAAATGGACGTACATCTGGACCTGATGGTATGAGCAATGAAATATTCAAATATGTAAGTGACATTATCTCAAAACCGATCACGCACCTAATCAATTCAGCTTTTATGCACCACCTTCTCATCGACACTGTAGGCCAAGGCACCCATATCGCGCTACCCAAGCCCAGGAAGCCACCTGCCCCAACACTCAGCCCCCACCCCCACCCCACCCCCACCAGCCAATCCGCCGCCCACTGTGCTCCTTAACAGCATACAGAAAATCCTATCCAATGTTACTCTAGGCCGCATCCGAAACAAGATCGATGACTTCATGGATCATGTCAAAGTGGCTTCAAACGTGGGCGCAGCTGCCCAGACATTGTAGGGGCTCAACGCATGGTTGTGTCGTTAGTCATGTCCAAACACTGAGATTGTCACAAAATGGGCAGTGACATGTCACGAGCCTTCGACACAATTTAGCGCTGAAAGATCCTAGAGGTACTACGCCAGACCAGCTGCAATGAAGATGAGCTACGACTTGTGAGACTACTGCTTGCTGGCTCCAAGCTGAGAGTACAAGTCAAGGCAGTGAAGTCTGTAGAGGTTTAGACATCAATCGGCTCCCCACCGGGAGATGGTCTATCTCCTGTGTTTTTCACCTGTTTCCTGGCTGCTGCATTGAAATCCGTGCAGGAACATTCCACAAGACCAAACCCTCCGGTGTCAATACTGGGCATTGCCGACAATATGGACTTTATAGGCGAGGAAAAGAAACCCCTTGACGAACGTTTCCCAATAGCTGCAAGCAAACTAAAAATTGAGAATCTCTTTATGAATGAATCCAAAACAGAATTCACACACATATACCTATCTACAAAGCATGAAACTAAGAAAATGACGATCCACTCTATGGCGGCGAACCATAGAGGAAGAGTAAAATCCTGGGCTCACTGCTTTGCAGAATTGTTGACATTGCTGCACGCTGCATCATGGGGAACATAGCTTTCCAGTCTTTCTGGAAGCTATGGATTCGTAGATCAGAGATGTCCTTGGTAAAAAAGACCACCTTTATACAATGCACCCTGCGTATCATTGATGATGTTAAACTGCAGCGACTGGGCAGCTCCAAAGGCAGGTCTAGACAAACGTGATGCCTGCCACCACAAACACCTACTCACCATCACTGGACACAGATAGCCAGACAGCATAATTTCCAACGATGCACTATACAAGATGTGTAATACATCGCGGCTGTCTGTAAAAACCCTCCCAGCAAAGATTGTCCATGTTTGACAATGTGCTAAGGATGCCCGAAGACACACCGACAGAGGACGTCATTGCATAAATATGATAAACGTGCTACGAGGTGACCTCAAGAAAGCAGGATTAGGTACACTCAACACAAGAATGCTCCTGAGGAAGCTAAAGATTTTGGCTGAGGACAAGACACAGTGGGCAAAAGTGAAGAAGAACTGATTACAGCTGTAGGATGTTTCTACTACTACAGCTGCAGAATACTGTAATCATACAGTAAGCATACAAGGTATTTAGATGCGCCCATGCATTTTGGATCAGCCTGGGAGACAGCGACACAATATCTGAACTGTGCTATCTGGTCATCGCTCACGCCAAGCTTGCGAAGGTATTTGAGAAATACACCAATTGACTTTTCTTATTGGTAATTCGTATGACTCTAAATAAGCAATAGAGTTTAGTGGCAGATACAGCTACGTTGTTGTTCTTGTGTTAGTGTTGATTTTGGCGTCGGCGTTGTTGTTGTTGTTGTTGTTGTTGGCGGCATTGGCGGCTGTGGTGGTTGTGGTTGTGGTTATGGTGGTGATGGTGGTGGTGGTGGTAATGCAGCCACCTGGGCTGTGGTGGTGGTATTGGTGGGTGAATAATCAGAGTAACACCTCCATCATGTGGGCAATGACACAATGGGGGTCTATAGCGTTCGCCGATACTGCAGATAAACGAGCTGAAAACGAAACTCTGCATTTGCTATGTCTCTATAGATTCGTGATTCCAATTGCTTTTGGTTCTGCTTTACAGGTTTGCAATCTGAATACGGAACTCCCTTAACTGCAGCTTGAGTGATAGATAGAATTTGTACAACGTGTCGTACTATTAAGAGATAAAGACGGGGCGCATAGAATAACTTATGACGTAATGAGTATGATGTCATCATACACGCCATTTAGCTGATAATTGATTTCATATGACGTCCGATGATAGATGCATTCGCTGGAAAGGCGAATTGCCTTTGGTTCTTCTTTATATTTATATATATATATATATATATATATATATATATATATATATATATATATATATATATATATATATATATATATATATATATATATATATATATATATATATATTTATATATATATATATATACACATATATATATATATATACACACACACACACATATATATATAATGGCCGGACTCATCTGTTAATTGTGATACTGCTAGCAATCAGTGGACATACTGGCTGAATGTGTTAGACGGTCGTAGTGAACAAGCGAAGATGAAGTGGAGAAACGTCATGTCATCAAATAGATATTATATTGATTCGTGACTGATGGAAATTATCTATGGTGGATGGTAATCAGGGAGACTGAACACTCATCTCCTCAGTATAGCAACGATCATAGAGACCATCCAAGGTTTTAGACAAGGATACACAATAAAATATATTTATCATGAGACCATACCAATTTATTTTTTTACAAACCGTCCTAACGTAATTTTTTCATATCTAGAAATTAGAAATAATGCTGAAATTTTAAGACATTATTTCCATCTAGCAACTTTTCGCAACCAAGTCATTGTCACTCGGAATTCCTCAGAATATTATGTAACTCTTCTTGTTCTTTGTAGCTGTAGTAACTCTTTAATTGTCAAGCTGTTCAAAATGGTTTTGCAACGGTCATGAGAAAAGTCTATTTGCTAGTAACGAGCCAGCCATTCAAGCGGCCTGCTAATGGGCACTCACTGAGGAAAGGTTTTGGGCTTTTCTTGATCAATCTTGACAATTAACATGATGAAATGATTAATGTTGCAATAGCTTAAAACTTCTGAGCTCGAAATTGTGCATTATTTTTATTATTTTTCCCCCATCTCCGATAGTGTGCTTTCGGTGGGAATTTTCGTAAAACAAAACATAAAATTGGTGTGGACTAAATTATTAGGCATTTCTTTAGTCTAAATCCCAACACAGCCGAAGTGTGGGTGAGGCTTAACTATGGATGGGCGGGGCATAGAAAAGACTGGCTTTCCCCATTGTCTCTCGTACCATGAAGCATGTATGGCTTCGCAGTAAACAGTAATTTTATGGTATTTACTAATACATAAAGATAGTAATTATCTGCAGCAAAGCCAGTCAAACACACAGAGGTCTGAATTCATGTAAGCTATTATTTGCGTCTCCAATATATAATTCACGTATTGGCAGATCGCGGAGAGGATAAAGGTACGATTGCATGCGATCAACCTCTGTAGGTTGGATATACAATGCGAACCAGATCGGGAAAAAGGTAGTAAAAGAAGTTTGAGGCAGAAAATCTCCATAACCGCTGGGCCGATTGCCACCAAATTCATATTTAGAAGTCATGGTCACATTTGCACAGACAATTTAGTGGCAATCGGCCGAGTGAGTGGCTATGGAGATATTTATCCTAAAAATTATTTTACAACTGTTTGTCCCGAGCTGGCTCGCATTTTATACCCAACCCAATCTGTATCTGAACCGAAAATGGCATAGTTATATTTCTGAAAATGTTGGTCCCGATCTCAGGATAATTCATAATACGGAAAAATTAGTTAGATGGTCACGAAAGCTACACTCAAACAATTTCTACATCCCGGAGAGGTGACTAATTTTTCCTTATTATGACATAGTTATACTATTGCGAACACCGATCTATGCAGTATGTCGGGTAATTGTTAGAAATGAGCGGGTCATTGCAAGAATGGGGATGGTTACTTCTAGAAATGGGGTGGGTGGCATTGATACCAATGGGCGGGTTATTGTGGAAAGGAGTGGGTCATTGCTAGAAACGGGTGGGTCATTGATTGAAATGGCCGGGACATTGCTAGAAATGGTTGTGTCATTGCTAGAAATGGGTGGGCCATTGATAGAAATGGATGTGTCCTTATAGAAATTGGCGTGCCATTGCTGCTAGAAATCGTCTGGTCCTTGTTAAAAATGGGTGGGTCATAGCTTGAAATGGGTGGATCATTGCTAGAATGGTCGGGTCATTGCTAGAAATGGGCGAGTCATTGCTAGAAATAATCGGGTCATTGCTAGAAATGGTTGTGTCATTGCTAGAAATGGGTGGGCCATTAATAGAAATGGATGTGTCCTTGTGGAAATGGGCCGGCGATTGCTGCTAGAAATCGTCTGGTTAGTATTTTAAATTGGCGGGTCATAGCTTGAAATGTGTGGATCATTGCTAGAAATGGGCGAGCCATTGCTAGAAACAGTCAGGTCATTGCTAGACATGGGCGAATCATTGCTAGAAATAGGCAAGTCATTGCTGGAAATGGGCCGGTCATTACTAGAAATGGGCAATTCATTGTTAGAAATGGGTGAGCCATTGCTAGAAATCGGTGAGGCCGTGTTCGAAATTTTTGGATCATTGGTAGGCATGGGTAAGTCATTGGTAGAAATGGATGGCTCTATTACGCTATTGTCTATCTTGTTCAAGGAGGATAGTCAGGGCTTGGTTCTGTGACTGCATGCAGGTCAGTAATGTCGAGCAATGAGCTTCACTCCGTTGATCAATATTGTCCTGTTTATGTTAGTAATGCTATATATTGGTCAATCAGATCATTCCTAATGGACCATTTCAGTTTATCTATCAATCATATGGCGTAATAATCAACTAGGTGACGTGTAGGAGGACGTCATAATCAATGGCGCCATAAATGACGTAGATAAGTTCGTCACAAACGCGTAATTGATGACGGAATAAGCGTGTGGTTGTACCCGTTGTATGTGCATGCTATTTAATAAAGATGCAGCTTACCTGTATATTTTCTGAAAATTGATAGTTAGGGAGCGTGGGCGGTGTGTGGGCGGAACATAGCTAAATATTAACTTGGTTGTGGGTGTGTGGTGAGGACATAGATAAGGCTGTACAGGTCCATCCCGTATTCTACTTTCATGGACAATCACTAACATAGATTTAGTCTATGTTGATCAAGCATGATAAGATAAGAGCTGTTCTAAGTGGATCAAGCGAGGCATCCCTGACATTGGGTTATTCAATTTTGATCACGCGTGTCATTTCCCGCCTTACTTTTGTCTATATTGGACAAGATAATGATTCACATTCTTCAATCACATGACCGATTTCCCGAGAAAACTCCGGAAGACCTAAAGACGATCACCTCAGAAATGAGAATGTGCTCATTGGAGCTATCATGATCAATCTCTCGCTATATTTCACCAGAATAATTATCTTGTAGGATCTTTAAATAGGTTGCTGAATTGAAATAGTATTTGATTAATTTCGTTGTATGAAAATAGTTGCTGTTGAGCTCAAAGCAGCCATGATGCATGCAATAGTCTATTACATACGTAGACTAATTTTGCTGAAAGTAATGCGTTTGCACATATAGATTTCAGGTAAATTAGTAGCCAGTTATTTATGAATTTCCATGTATGGAACACTCACATAGGTACCCATAGCCTCATTCTATGCTGGCTATCACATATCTAGGGGGCAGTTGACTCACGCAAGGATGCATCTAAGGCGGGAAATTTGACCTCCACAATTCCTTTCACTTATTCAACGCGTGGGTGGGGATAACGGGGGGGGGGGGGGTACCTGCCGTCTAATATTCCATACTGATATGCTTAAAGACTACAACGTAAAACGAGAAAGGTCAATATGTCAGCTATACTTAATGCAGTATCCTCTCAGAGGATACTACATGAAGCGACTATGACTACATCCCTTCGTAATGCGCTGTCATGAATGATTTTGTCACTCCTCCCGTTTCCGCATACGCTCTTTGTCTTTATTACATAGAAACGTCAAGGTGTTACTGCATTGCAATGACAGAAAATCTGACAAGACTATTTCAAAATTTGTAAAGGACTCTGTAAACTTCCATACACGTTTCTAAAGGACGTTTTCAGTTTTAGCCGTGCCCCACCCTTCTCCACCCACATCTCGCTCGTGTTGGGTTCGATTGATCGCCGAACTGCCTGACTATCCATTTCCATAACACTTATACAGGTTAGCTGTTTAATATTTCGAGACTATATACGGCAGCAACGTCGTCCAGTCAAATAATTTCAATATATTCATCAGAATTAAATAGTAAAGATATACAATCCATGCAATTGTACGAACCATAAATAGATCGCGACAGAGTTACATGAGCCATTCATGAGGGATTTTGAATTGTGACATCAGCCTACCTGTGACGTTAATGATTATGACGTCAATACATGCTCGACAAATTGGATTCATTTATTGGAATAGTTATACAAGTAGTCGTAGGATTAGAGTATATTGCCATTGACAGGGTATCGATCCTACAACCACCGAAAGCGGCAATCATCATAATCCACAAACGCGTCCACCACATCAAAGACGCAGGGCATGCAGTGCTGGTGTGGTGGAAGCATTTGTGGGATATTATGCTTGGCACTTTCAGCGGTTATGGGCTCGATTCGCTGTCAATATTTATTGGACTAGGGACTATCACATGTCAGAAACTAATCAGTTTCCAGTCAGCACGAAAGCTATAGTGTTGCTTTAAAATAAGAAATACTTGTTTACATACCGTATATCTGTGCTGACAGGGTAAAAGATCAATGAATGCTGCTTCTTAGAAAATCAGAAAAATAATGAGAAGTTGAAACGGCATCATTAAAGGCTTATATATCTTTGAGAATAAGGTATAAATTGACATCTCATTTAAAGAAACATCGTCTCTGAATCATTATATAGGTTAATCAGTTTGTTTTAAGCTCGCTTGTGTCAACATCGCCTCAAAAACAACCAAATCATATTTATCTCAATGGAGAATATCCAGTTTTAGCCATTACCCGCCTATCTCTAACTAAGCTCCATCCACGCTATTCCTCAATTGGGATCGATTGATCCATGCAGTCTCTGAATCTCAATCTCCAGAATACTATGCAGGTAAGCTGTTCAATGCGTTGAAGCTAATTTAACTCTGAGTGCTGTTGCTTCCTACAATTAAATTAGTTTCAAAATATTAAACAGCGTGTTTATTAAATAGTAAAGGCATACAATTCGTAGAGCAGCGCTTTGCCCGTTATGAATTTATCTACATCATTCATGAAGTCATTGATCATGAAGCCCTCTTACACGCCACGATGTTTATTATGACGTCATGTGATTGATGGATACACTCGATAGGTCCATTTACCCTTTAATGGTCAAGATGTATTAAAAATATTGTATTTTTGGTCAGTGAATCTCTATACACCAAGAGAATAATACATTGTGCAATTTTACTACTCGAATGTACAAAGAATTGCGGTCTATTGTTCTGCAAATGGATATTTCTAACAAAGCACTACATATTGTGTTTTTGCTGGTTTGAACATTAAACCGTTAATGGTCAAGAAAATGTAGATTTTTCGCTTAATTGATGTGCATTTACGCAAGGGATGAGTGACTCTGTTACCAGTTATTCGAGTAGTACATTTTCAAAAATAGTATTCTATTCAACTTATTCAACATTTTTCAGTATTGCTCTCTAAAATTCTGAAGTATTTAAGGGTTTTTCAGTATTGCTGTCATCAATTGTCGAGTATTAAAGGGGTTTTCAGTATTGCTGTTTTGAATTCCCGCGTATTAAAGGTTTTTTCAGTATTGATGTCTTGAGTTCTCGCCAATTAAGGTTCAAAGGGCTTAAGAGTGCATTACTTTAGACAACCGTTAGTATATAAATGATAGGTCCTTCCTTCAGAATTATGTTAGCATTATCATCTACGAGGCTATTCATATTCGGTTTAATATTTTGAAACTAATTTCCCTTGAGAATGTCACTACGTACGCCATCATCAGTCATCTTCCTGAACATATGCATCAACAAAAGTGCATGATGACATTGAACTAAACATACACTGTATAGAGGAGATGTAATGAGTAAAATACGATCAATAATGATAATTGGTAAATCTGACAAAAGTACATAGATAGTGTATTAGTATACATCCAAAGATAACATCAAAAGATATTTTCTTATGAATCACTCATAATTTGCCATCTGTAGAGATGTCAACATCGTCTGTTTATCGTTATAACTAACAAAGCCGCATTTCAAGGACATTTCTGGTGTAATTTAATGGTCCTTTCCTGTTTTACTTATGGTAGTGATCAAGTGCTGTACCAATGACATGCATGACCGGTGTAGAGCCCTTCCGGATACCTACATCCGCCGCTTCAACCTGCTTAATTCTTTTTAAATATTTTGAGTTGGGATATTTTGTAATTTACATTCCGGATGATTGACCGAGCTATTTAGTGTCAGTGCGTTGACAATGAAAGGTGCATAGAACTAATGATTGGCATTAATAAATCTACATATATACGATTATCTAGTGATATAGAAGGAGGAATCAGAGAGGAGTAAAATATATGGGTTATACGCCATTGTTTCCAGGCAATTCGTGTGGTTATAAGACAGGTAGTTGAAAACTAGTCCGGTGAAAGAGGATTATTATTCTCTGGACTGGGGTGACTAGTGGTACTGCTGCTACCAAAACCACCTACTACGACTACTACTACTACTACTACTACTACTACTACTACTACTACTACTACTACTACTACTACTACTACTACTACTACTACTATTACTACTACTACTACCACCCAATATCAATGCCACTGCCACAGCTACTTCTACTGCTAGTGCTACTGCCACTGCCACTACTACTGCTACTAATCCTGCTGCAGCTGCTGCTGCTGCTGCTGCTGCTGCTGATGATGATGATGATGATGATGATTATGATGATTCTACTGTTGGTTCTACAACCACTGCAGTTGCTGCCTTTGATTTTGCTCCTGTCTCTGCTGTCACTGCGGTTGGTGTTGCTACTACTAGCAGGATATAAACTAATTGCCCGAGAACTTCTGAGCCTTCATCTATACTGCTTCGTGACAAATGATCAAATGCGGGTGCGGTGCAGTCTTTTCCCCAGATGTAGTACTAGTCCGAGAAAACAATATATATAAAATGGGCGCCAATAGGTACACTGGCATCGAATAGGTTAGCTTCTACGAATATTGCCGGCTAAGTAAAATACACATACACTAACAAATACCAATTGTTTCCCAAGCGAAATATACACCATCGTGATAGTGCTGCATACTCAGCCAGTACTATCCCAATACCGGCCCAGTAACATATGCTTTATTAGAACATAGCGTCATGCACGAGAACTGTATCACGCTTCTGGTGCAAAACAAGGAAATCGTATCAGCTCATAAAACATATCTGAATTGCCAAGCGGAAATCAAGTTTTAAGTTTTTCAATGGCCGCCAATGGGTATACTGGCATCTAATAAGTTAGCTTCTCGAAACATTGCTAGCTAAGTAAAGTACACATAGACTAACACGTGCCAATTGTATCGTGATAACGCTGCTTACTGGGCCGGTGCTAGACCAATACCGGCCCAGTAACATCGCTTTATTGCAGTATTTCGTCGTGCATGATAACTTTATCACGTACATCAAATCTCTTCAGGGGCGAAACAAGGAAATCGTATCAGCTCATAAAACATATCTGCATTGACAGACGGAAATGAAATTTTAAGTGAAGAGAGATTTATAGATTTATCAGCATATCTATATTCCAAGCGGCATACGCCCTCCCCTCCCGTCCCGACCCACACCTCACCCCATCCACTTACCATCCAGGGATAGTTGCCCTTAGTCTGGGGGTACGAAATAGTTCCGTGAGACATCGTCATTAAGATTAGCGTGATAGGATAGACTAACCAATGATCTCTTATCGTAGTCAATCCAGGCGTCCTGAAAGCGTAAACCCTCGATGACTGACACGCGACAACATCCCTACTAGGACTCATATCAACAATACTGAGCAAATTCAATAAACTATTGACGATGGGGGAAATATTATATTGAATATGATAAAGTGATAGGAAGCGTTCCACATACCTTATTTTCTGAACCTCGCCCTTTCTCGCATACCACGATGCTGGTGTCTGGTATGAGGTAATGGAATGCAATGGTTGAACTTCGTTGACCTGCCTGGGTATTTAGAATGGTCGACTTCCGATAGAAATATAAGTACGTTGATTATTTTATAACGGGTTTATTGGGCATCAACACCGTTTACTAGAATTGATGAATCCAACTTCCCAGTCAATCATATGACGTCATAATTAACTAGCTGACGCGTAGGTTGGCGTCAGAGTCAAGGACGGCATGAATGACTCGAGTTAGTCCATCGTAAACGCTTAATAGTCGTCAGGTTGTATGAATTCTATGTCTTTACTATTTACTAAACATGCTGTTGAATATTTTGAAACTAATTTGTCTGTCAATGTTGCTGGCATGGTTTCAAAATTTTCAATAGCTTGCCTGTATAGTTTTCTGGAAATTTATATTCAGAGAGTGCGTGAATCGATCGATCCCAACATGGGCACAGCGTGGGAGGAGATTAGTAGGGATGGCCGTGGCAAAGCTAAAACGGGATTTCTCAATTGTTCGTAAAGTTGCCATAATATGGTATACAAATATTCCTTGTAAAATGAATTGGTTAGCCTGTTATGATCGATTCCTCTATTCATCGTATAGTTTGACCGAGAACTTGTCCTGAATTAAGGATTCCAATTCCCATTTTCAGAATATTGTTTATGTAATGCATTTAGATGCGTCCATGCATTTTAGATTAGCATGTGAGAAGGCGATAAAATACTCACGCGAAGCTTGGAAAGACATTTGAAAGTTGGAAAGATATCTGAGAGATACGGCAATGTTTCTTCCTGGTAATTCGTATGATTCTAAATATAAATGTTGGGCTAAGTACAGGTACAGCGACGCTGTTGTTGTCGTGTTGGTGTTGGCGTTGGCGGTGGCGGTGGCGATGGCAGTGGCTATGGGGTGGCGTTGGCGGTGGTGATGGTGGTAGTAGTGTTGGTTGGGTGATGGTGGCAAATTTCAGATACAGCCACGCTGTCGTTGTGGTGCTGGTGTTGATGTTGGGGTTGATGTTGGTTTTGGTTTTGGTGGTGGCATTGGTGTTAGCGTAAGTCTAACGCGTTCGCCGTTACCGCAGATAAATAAGCTGAGAGCGAAACCCAGTATTTGCTACGTCTCTAAAGATTCGTGATTCCATTTGCTTTTAGTTCTTGCTTGTCGGTTTGCAATCTGAATACCCGAACTCCGTTAAATGTAGCCTGAGTGGCAGATAGAATTTGTACAACGTGTCGTACTATTAAGAGATAAAGAGGGGACACATAGAATAACTTATGACGTAATGATTATGATGTCATCATACACGCCACTTAGCTGAATATGACTTCATATGACGTCCGATGATAGATGGATTCGCTGGAAAGGCGAATTGCTTTTGTTTCTTCTTTACCGGTTTGTCATCTGAATACAGGAGCTCGCTTAAATGTAGGCTACCCTGAGTCAAAATATAAGTGCTTAATAACTCGACGCAAGCATCGTCAGCTAATTCATTAATCCATTTCCTCACTCAATCATATCAACTACGTCATGTGTAGGCTGACGTCATAGTCATGATGTCATGAATGACTCGATATAGTCCATCCTTAGTGCATAATAGTCCGACACTTGACACAAATTGTATGTCTTTACCATTTAATAAATAGTTTGTTGAATATTTTAAAACTAATGTAACTGGGCGCTGTTGCTTCCTTAGACAGAAACGGCACGCAGTCAAATTAGTTTCAAAATATTCAACAGGTTTCCCTGTATAGTTTTCTGGAAATTAATAGTCAAGAGGTCAGGGATCGATCGATTCCAACACTACCGAGGTGTGGGTGCAGCTTAAGTAGGGATGGGCGGAGCATAGCTAAAACTGGAACGGTCCATTGTGATACAGCTCGCAATCACTGACAACACTGTCTGAATGTGGCAAATGGTCGTGGTGAACTACGTGAACATGAAGTGAAGAGACATCATAACATCGAATAGATAGTATAATGATTCATAAGCGATGGATATTATCTATGGTGGCTGGTGAATTGATCTATTCAGTTCTCGTTATAACACCTATCATAGAGACCATTATAAAGTTGAAACAATGGATATACAACAAAAGTATTTATTACAACATATTAGCTTTCAGGACTACACCTGAAGGCAGCACATTATGGCATATGGTCGTGCTAACTTACAGTAAGATCATATCAAACACCTCCTTTCGTACCGACATTGTAGCAGATTTAGTTCCTTCACTTTCAGGTATGACCTTAAATTTATAGAGAATAGTTAGTTTTCTATTCAGGGATAAAGTTGGTCCATGGAGTTGCCATTATGTCTTTTTAACCACGTAAGCCTTACATTTTTTCAAGAAAATTTCTATTTTCGAAAATCTACCACTGAAATGACTAGCTCGGTTATCGAAAATTGTCTTCTCTTGGTCTGTAAATGGACATTTCGCAAGACAACTGTAGATGCCATTTTGATTTGAGTGCTAAAGGGTTAAGCAATGATTTGCGATGCCATATTGACCAAGAAATCCCCACTGGGCATCTAGCTGAAGAGTGCGTCGTATAAGTAATCATATATCATAAGTTGCTTAGTATTTCGAAAGCAATTTATCGTCAAGTGTTGCTGTCTTAAGCAGCAACAGCTTCCGGACAAATATGGTCCGCTTATTCAAATAGATAGTTATTAAATTATAATGCATTTTGAATTGTCACGTCACAGAGGCAGGGATTCGATTTGTTTTCTGGCTGCTTGAAAAGTAAATCATCCCATACTGCATAGACTAGATACATACATTATAATTTAGCTAGTTAAACGAAATTCTTTCACTGATGACATGATAAACTTCTAAAATATTATGACCATGTCTATGGCATCCTCTATGACCGGAACCGCTAGTATATAATTAATACGACTTTTGATTTAAGGAGCCATCATGTTTTGGCCATAAAATCAGATGCCCCCTAGATATAGATTCAACCTAGAGAGAATAAGGGCACGTGTCGACAAGAACTAGAAAATTGTCGCTCGTACCACGAGTCCTGAACCATGCATGGCGTCGCAGGAAACAGTAATTTTGAGTTATTTCCTAATACATCAAGATAGTAATTTTACTACTTGTGTCTCCAATATATAATTCACTTCTTGACACATCGGAGACTGGATAAAGGTAAGATTTCATGTGATCAATCTGTATCTGTGCCGCAAACAACTTAATTATAATGTACTATTGTGAACAGTGATCTCTGTGCATAGAGTAGATATTGTCGTGTGTTTGGTTATTCTATAGTCAGCTGGTGTAAGGGGGCATGGTCACTAAGTCCAGTGATAACACAGGCCGGAGTAACCTGTTGGGTAAAGCGCTGACAGTTTGTTATCCATATTGGACGTGATCACTTCTTTATGTGGGTCCACCGAGCCATCTCTAATGTTGGTTTGTTCACAGTTGGTCAAGCATGTCATTTCTCGCCTTACATCTGTCTATATTGGTCAAGCTAATGATTCGCATGACCGAATTCCCGTCAGAACCCAGGAAGGCTCAAACACGATCAGCTCAGAAAATAGAATTTGCTCATTGGACCGATCATGATCAATCTCTCGTTATATTCCACCAGAATAATTATCTAGTAGGTTCTTTATATAGATTGCTTCCAAAATGTATTCGTTGCTGAATTGAAATACTATTCGATTAATTTCGTTGTATGAAAGCAATTGCTGTTGAGCTTAAAGCAGCCTCGATGCATGAAATAGTCTATTATATACACCTGTGCAAAAGTTAAGCACCAGCAAAAACAATAGAACATAGAAACATGATGGTACAACTAGGCTGCCATACTTTTTGTCCCCGCGTTAGCTGACATAATTCCAAGTACGAAATGCACATGCATGCATGACTTCACGCCGCTTGATGTCCGTGCGTGGCGGGAAACAGCACACGTGTTCAGTTATGTAAAAGTCCAGTTTGAGGTGTAGAACATTACATACAGATTTAGGCGACAAGATTAGGAATTTTGTGTTCATGACCGTGGTTTATTTGTACAGAGAGAATTAGCTCTTGATTGTGAACCGCTATGGCAAGACGAATATTAAGTGATATTGTGAAATGGCAAATCATAGGCATGCATACCACTGGTATGTCATGCAGAGAGATTGGCAGACAGCTGAACATTAACCATACTGTAATCAGTCGTTTGATTGCAAAACATGGGCAAACTAACGAGGTGAAGGACAGGCCTAGATCTGGAAGACCGAAGAAGACTACTGCCCGTGATGATCGAGCCCTAGTCCGCCTTGTTAGGAGATCTCCATTCACCAACAGCAGAGTGCTCAGCCAGCAATGGGAAACGTGCAATAGAGTGTCAATGTCTACCGTCAAAAGGAGACTGTATGCTGCTGGCATGAAAGCTAGGAGACCTGTCAGACGTCCTCTCCTCACTGCACGCCACAAAGAGGAGCGTCTGAGGTGGTGCAACGAAAGAAGACACTGGAACATGAGATCCTGGAGACGGGTACACTGGTCCGATGAAAGTCGGTTCCTGCTTCATGCCACATATGGTCGAACTCGTGTATGGAGGTCCAGACGCACGGCGTACGACCAACGTAACATCATGGAAGAAGTTCCATTTGGTGGACGTTCCGTTATGATATGGGGGTGCATCTCATTTGATTGTAAGCTGGATCTGTTGACTGTACCTGGAACACTAAATGGACAAAGATATCAAGATTCCATACTGGATAGAGTTGTGGTCCCTCATTTTGTAAATCATGCACCTGGAACCCACCCTATATTCATGGATGACAACGCCCGACCACATCGTGCTAGAGCTGTGCATGAATACCTCCGCCAGAATGCCATCGAAACCCTACCATGGCCAGCAAGGAGCCCTGACATGAACCCTATTGAGCATATCTGGGACATTCTGGGAAACATGGTGAGAAGGAGGGATCCTCCTGTGCAGAAGCTACAGGAATTAACAGACGCACTCCATCTTGAATGGCAACGAATACCACAATGGCGTATCAGTCGGTTGGTGACCAGCATGAGACGTCGTGTCCAGGCCGTCATCCAGGCACAAGGTGGATATACCCGGTATTAATAATGACAGTCTCAAACTCGTGCACAGATGTTAAACTTCGTTTTCAGACACCATTAATGACAATCTAGCCACGTGTGTCAACTGTAGGGCAATAGTTGTCAGTTGTGTCAACGTAACCATATTCAGGCCTCGTTTTCAAGTTCAAACAAAAACATACAGTGTTTCCCCACCATCATAATCAGCATTCCTCTAGTTGCATTATTACCTCTTGCACTAAGATGGATGGGTACATAAATGTTTATGCTATTGCTTTCTTCATAGCACATGAATATACCCTCGCATGTGCGTAAAAATAGGGTGGTGCTTAACTTTTACACAGGTGTATATATGTAGATTAATTTTACTGAATTACTGTAAATATTACTGCAACAATGGCTTTCAGGTAAATTAGTCGCCAGTTATTCAGAGACCCCCTTGTATGGCACAATTGTATATGTGCTCATTATCCTCACCCCGTGTTGGCTATTACATATCTAGGGCACAGCTGACACACACAAGGATGCATACAACATAAAAGGTGGCCAGTTTGAACTGCAAGTTTATTCTCTCTTGTTCATCGAGTGCATGAGCATAAGGGGGTGGGGGTGCACTCCTGACCAGTCGTACGTCATACCGCTTTAAAGGAGATATTGGTGATAGATCTACAAATTTAATATACAAAACTATGTCCATAAAAGACTTCCAGTGGCACAACGCTATCAATTTATATATATATATATATATATATATATATATATATATATATATATATATATATATATATATATATATATATATATATATATATATATATATATATATATATATATATATATATATATATATATATATATAACAACTATTTATATCTTATGCCCGTCCCACACCAATAGGATGATGCTTGGCCCGGCATAACTCCATGGCATTTTGCTGCGATGGTGTGGTATAGCTGGTAATCAAGTTTTGTCGTGTCGTAGCCTGTTTGCCCGATTGAGCGTTTTCGATTACAGTTGATTGCAGTTGGCCGTAGTTGTTGCATGTCGTGTGACAACGTTCACGACAAAGCCTGACTGTAATTACCTAGATTAAGCAACCAAACAACAGCAACATGTCACACGCCTCACATGCGTCTTTTTCAAAGATGGTGAACAGGTGGTCTGGGGACGGGGGGTGGGGGGGGGGGGTTGGAATATACACTCTGTCCACTTTGGTAAGAATGACAACACCAGCTAAAAAAAATGATAAAATGTAATTATTGATTTGAATTTGAAAGCAATCGACAAATATTACAGTATCGAAAGTTCTGTTGATTGCGGTGAGAAATATTTTACTGCAACACATTTCAGTCAACTTGTTCTCAAAATATTTGGTAAAAATCACCCGTGGTTAGTTGAAAACATAAATAATTACAGAAAACGTTGATGCTAGCATAGGCATCAACAACAACTGTTACTCAAAATGTTTACCATTGTTCACTAACATTTTATAATACAGAACATCATAGAAATCTACACGTAGGCGGATAACTTTATGATGTTTATTCATCAAAGTATTATCAAGCATTGATTTTCCAACAACTGACGTATCAAGTTATGGTTGTGTGATATGGTAAAGTCGAAAATGGACAAGCAACTACGATAGTGTAAGATGTCACAAGGCAGTTGAGTTGTGTCATATCGGCCATCGTTGTATTGGTGTGGGCCGGGATATAGAGGTAATGCCCCTTTAAGAATACGATTTAACACGAGAAAGGTCAAGATGTCAGTTATACTTAATGCACTATCCTCTCTGGTGATATAACGAGAAGCAACCGTGACTACATCCCTTAATGTGCTGTCAGGAATGTTTTTGCCACTCTGACAGTTTCCGCATTGCTGGTGTAGGCTCTTTGTCGTTATTACATATGAGCAGTAAGGTGTCAATGCATTGCAATGACAGAAACTCTGACACGAATCATTCAAACGGTTTTAAGATATGGCTGTATACTTATTACTGTGCCAAAACGCAGAACAAGTATTATAGGAATGCTGTTGACAATTTTGAAACTTATTAGAGTGGCACATATTTCTGCCATAGGCCGCCACTGCTTCCAGTCAAATTTGTGTCAATATACAACATAATCTGACCTGTATCACACATAATTCCTCGTTTCTGGTCTGCTCCGGTTAAACGGCTAATAGAGGACTGCAGTTGCTCAGTCAATAATTTTTTGTGAATAACAATTTTGAAAAAACTTAGCCAAAATTACGGACGCCGCCGAGGCTGCCGACGCCGCCGAAAATAGTAATACCCATCTCTCGTTTCTGCTTCGCAAGCATGACATAAATAAAGGATGACTTCAGTCTTAAGTATGTCCCGCAACAGCGTCCAGTAAAATTAGATTCAAAATATTCACCAGATTGTGCATTAAATAGTAAAGACATATAATCTGTACAACTGTACAGACCATAAATATTTTGTGGCAGAGAATTATATGGCATTCCTGAGGCATTTTGAATGTGACATCAGCCTACCGGTGGCGTAATAGATTATGACGTAAATATCTGATCGACAAATTGGATTCATTTATTGGAATAGTTACACAAGTAGTCGTGGCATTAAAGTGTATTGGCATTGATAGGGATTCGAACCCACAACCAGCAAAAGCGACAATCATCATATCCCACAGACGCGTCCGCCACACTAATGCTGCAAGATATGCAGCGTTGGTGTGGCGGAAGTATTTCTGCGCTACTGTAGCTCGCTTCGACTGGTCAAGTACGAACTGCCCCAGCACGTCTGGGACCCGGACCGTGTACGTTCCAAGAACGCCCCTGGGTAGGACAGTACGCATATATAGAGCCATGTACGTGAGATCGCCTAGCGCGCATGCGCGGGCGTCAAAGTTTGCTTGCCAACGCGCATTAGTGTTGGAGAGAAAAAGCATAACATTTTGCAGCGAGTCGGTACATGTAATTACTTTAAATTATACTTTCGTCGTCGTTCTTGGTCTGGATCTAGCTTGTATCAATCCCGGAATGAAGGGAGGATTCTAAATCGCTTCACTATTTTAAAATTGGTTTAGAAATGGCCGAGTTATCATTAATTGAACCAGCTAATTTCTTTCAAAATATACAGCCCTATAGGCTTAGCGCACGCGCCACGTGATCGCTACCATGCCTCTGTAGCTCGCTCGCTGATTGGCTGTGGCGGTCCAGCTGTGACGACACGAGTAGTATAAAAGGAGCCGGCAGGATTCTATTGCAGTCGCGAGAGAAAAGTGGTGGCGAGGTACCTGGTCTGAGAATAGCGAGTCGAAGTTAACTGCTTACCACAAGTGGGATCCCAATACCCCTGTGGTGCCTCTCAGTTTTGAGCACTCATCTCTGGGGTACTAGCCACCACATCCACATCGCAACTTTTTGTACTCTCCCTGAAAGATGTCACCCGGGAGCAATACCTGAATTCAAGTAAGGTGATCCAAGCTACCAACCGCAGAGGGACCTTCGTGTGGATGGGCCTGTTGGCACCTATGTACACTCGTTGAAGTGTGTAGGGCAAATAATGTGCTCGATGGATAACTCTGTTAGATCTGTCGTACCATGCCGACCAGTGGTGAATCAAATTCGCACATGTTTTGTGTTCAACTTTATACATTTTGACCGCATGCAGGGATAATGTATCTCGTCTTGTGATCCGCCAGAATGCATCCGCATTACTAACTTTTCAAACATAGCCCTTTAAAATCTAGAGGGCAGTTTTCAATTTCAGCACCAGTACGTAGCTTTCAAAATCCCACTTAAATTATTAACTTTGTGCATAAACGTGGCTAACTACTAGCCATCCGCCTCCACCAACGTTCTTCTTCACTATTCTTGAGATCCGCATCAGACAGTTCGCCTGCAGTTCTTCGTAGCAGCTGACTTTCGCATTGTGCCATCTCGTGTTCCAAATATCTTACGCTTCAACTACTGTGATTCCAGAACTTTTTCCATACTGATGACTATTAGGTACTCCGTCATTGTTATATTATATTATTGTATTCATGTATTAATTTTATGTAACAGGTGCTGATGACAAATAGGTACCTTACGGTCGTTTGAAACCGCATTTGTATAAGTTTATTCTTTTAATGTATATATTATTCTATTTTTTTGTGCCCATACGCACTGCCAATGTCGCGTGACCTTCTATGTTACTGTTTTGTGATAAGTTATGGCAGTTGGCATCCTAGTTATATGTTTTGCTTATTTTAAATAAAATATTGGAACCGCAGTTCGCTAGGCTACATAATACAGCAACAACATCAACCTCACCTCCTTGTTTCCCCGACAGCATCACTTGTTCACTGAGGTCGCTGATCATGTTCTCATTGCGCGAACAAGACATGCGGTGGACTATTTTAGCTCAAGTGGATAGCTGTATAGTAGTAGGGACGATTATTCTGTGGGAGTCATTTAGTGTAAGTCTCTTTTCCTGGAGTAGCGGATATGTAACACGGCACACCGGCTAGATTGTATAAATTGGCCATATACCTTAAGGCCTCCGTTATATGAGTGATTGTCTCTGTCTACGCTCATCCAGCTTCCGGGCTTATTAATTGATTTGACTTCCCTTCATCACGTTGTTTAGGGATGACTCAGAAACTATTTGGGTTTCAGAGCGGTTAGTATCAAAGTGTCGATGACCGCATACACATCCCCCGTATCTTCGGATACTAGTTAGTTAGAAAACCATGCCAAAGTAGGAAGCACTGCGAAAATAGTATAGTTACTGGCTTGCAGTGCATCTCTGGGCGAATTTACATAACCCTAACGACAGGTAAAATGTTAGTTCCCGGAGTGCGGATCTCATATGATCCGCCGCCGACACACCGGTGACGGACAGGACACATCTCTCCATCTAACTCTACAAGTGACTGGGTGCGGTCATGGAACCCACCACGCCCTCATGTGACGATCACTGTAGTTGGATAGCTGCATCTTTGTCCACACCATAAAACGTGTATGTGCTTTTCAATGCTTATGTAATTTGACTTATCCCTGTGCTGTTATACGTGAGTGTTTTGCCATGGTAACAGCATTATTATATGATTCCGGAGTTTTCACCTCATGGTATTTCCACAAGCTGTCCAACTGAGAGGGGATGTTCCGTGGGATGACCATATGGCCACCAAACATTCTCGCCGGTAAGGCTTATATGTTAAACATAGCTAACTTACATTGCCATTTGTGGCTTAACCTTGATCTGGACCCAAAAACCAAATGCTAGGATAGAATCTAGCAGAAGGACCGCATACATAAAGTGGCAACTCCTAATTCAGTATCTTTGAACTTACATAAGATGACGGTGTTGAATTCTGCGGAAATCATCCACATCATCTTCACGTAACACAGCATGCATCGTATTAAACTTCTAATTTCACGAGGTTGACTCTTTTACATAGCTTAGTTTGAACAAGATAGTGGCCCTTTTTGCCATCTCTCTTCCTCCGCTTCGGAATTGTTGGCATTTTCCTGTGACGGAGGCCCGTGCGAGGCACTTTCCGCTCGCAACAAATAATGTGTATAGGGGTTAATATAGTTTATATTAAACTTGCTAAGCAACCGCGTTAGGCCCCTCCTTTGCGGGGATGCCTCGAGGATCTTACTCTGTGAGGTACCTCTTGCGAGGACCATGATCACGAGACATCAACTTGACCCCATGACTTGACTTCTCCCGTGTAGCAGCAAACGAGTACCATTGTTTGACTGCTACGCTTTAATTTTTGTATGTATTTAATTATGTCCCCGCCCTAAATGGAGCAAGGGGACCGTCAAACTGGTGACACCAACAGCAGGTATGATACCGTGAGGTTCAACTTCCGCGATGATGGTCGCACGGCCCCACTGGAACGTGAACGTTCAGCGGCATCCATATGTCGGTCTTTGTATAATCCGGCAGCGTGCAACACCGGATCCTTAACCCCGAGACCTACAGCTAATCCGCAGCCTCACCCCAATGTACCATGCACTGGCGGTACCGCGGAACGTGAGTATCTGGCCGACCGGCGTGCACGCCCGGAGGCTACACTACTATGCTTGGCGTTTTCGCCAGTATGGGTTCGATTCCCTGTCTATGTTTATTGGACGATGACTTGTACATGTCGGGAATTAATCCGTTTCCAGTCAGCAACTAACCCATACTGTTGCCTTAAAATAAGCACACTTGTTTACATACCGTATATCTGTGCTGACAGGGTAAAAGACAAATTAATGTTGCTACTTATCAAATCAGAAGTAAACGAGAAGATCAAACGGAATCAATACTGGCTAATATATCTTTGAAAACAGGGTATAAATTGGCATCTGATTTGACTTCGTCTCTAGATCATTATATACTAGGTTAATCAGATTGTTGTTAAGATTGCTTGTGTCAACATCAGCTCAAACGGGCTCACACCCTAACCATCTCAATGGAAAATATTTAGTTTAGCTATGCCCCGCCCATCTCTGGATAATCGCCATCCACGATCGATCCCTGCACGCTCTGAATCTCAATTTCCAGAAAACTATAGCTGTTCAATGTTTTGAAACCAATTTGTCCGGGTGCCTATGGCGGCAACAACGGCCAGTCAAATTAGATTCGAAATATTAAATCAGCATGATTATTAAAAAGTAAAATTCGTACAACAATGCTTAGTCCGTTATCATTTAAGCGTTCGTGACAAACTTACTTACGCAATCTTGACGTCATTGATTATGACTTCATCGTACACGTCACATAGTTGATTATTACGTCATGTGATTAATGAATACACTGGAAAGGTTCATTAACCCTTTAATGGTCAAGATATATCAAGAAGATTAAAATTGTGTACAAGCCAAGAGAAAATTACCTTTAGCAATTTTAATATTTGAATGTACACAAAAGTGCCTTCTGTTGTCCTACACATCGATAAAAAAGCACTACATAGGGTGTTTTGTCCAGGTTGAACATTAAACGGTGAATGGTCCAGAATAGATATATTTTTGCTTAATTAGTGTACAATTACCGAGGGGGTGATTACTCTGTTACCGCACCAGTTATTCGAGTAATACATCCATCTCAAATTATTCAACATTTTTTCAGTATTGCCCTCTATAATTCTCAAGTATTACAGATTTTTTCTCACTATTGCTGTCTTAAATTCTCGAGTGTTAACGGTTTTTAGTATTGCTGTTTTGATTTCTCGAATAGTATCCGGTATTGGTCAAGTGATGGACCAGTAACATGTATGACCAATGTAGGGCCATCCAGATACCTAAATACTGCTGCTTCAATCTGTTTACGGTTCTGAAAACATTTTGAATCGGGATCTTTTTTTTTTTATATTCCGGATGATTGAGCGAGCTATTTCCTAATGCCAGTGCTTTGACAAGTTAAGTGTCCATAGAACTAACGCATGCCATTAATAACGCTGCATTACATACTAGTGACATAGAGGGAGGAACCACAAAGAGGTAAAATATCTGTGTTACACCATCAGGTCCAGGCAATTTGTTTGGTTAGGACTTAAGGAACAGGTGGCTGAAAGGATTATTATTCTCTAGACTGACGTGACTACTACTACTACGACTACGACGACTACTACTACTACTACTACTACTACTACTACTACTACTACTACTACTACTACTACTACTACTACTACTACTACTACTACTACTACTACTACTACTACTACTACTACTACTACTACTACTACTACTACTACTACTACTACTACTATACGACTACTACTACTACTAGTACTACTACTACTACTACTACTACTACTACTACTACTACTACTACTACTACTACTACTACTACTACTACCACCACTACTACTACTACTACTACTACTTTTTTTCCCTTTTTTCTTTGAAAATCCGACGCTGACGCAGTCGGATACACTTGCAAACCCCCATACAAATCGGTTGAAATAGCAGGCTTTATAATAGAATAAAAATACAAACCTAACATGTCGAAACAGTGCAAGCTAAAATATTCTATTATCATATACCACAACCGTGGCATAACTACATAGAAAACATAATTAATAAAGAGCTGATAACATAACATAATTCAACAAAGACATTGCTATTTGCACACCGTGTAGTAGTAGGCCCAAATGGCGAGCATAGCTAACCAACAAGTGGTAAAGCCACTCATCAATAATTAGCAGTAAGCTACTGCTAATCATTGATGCCATTGAGCCGATTCCTGACCGGCAGGCTAAGTAGATCATAGAGAAGATTTTCGATACCACTTTCTACTAAATTATTTATACGCTCGCGACTACAACTTCGAGAAGACTTATGATGTTGATGATTGCTGCGACAATCAATCTTCTCGCAGCTGCGGTCGTATAGTTACTGCTCGCCTCTTCAAAGATGGGATGAAGATATTTTAAGTAACTGGGCCTGATCTGACTTCTTGAAGATTCTTAGTAAGGCACGGTGTTTCTCCGTACTTCTTAGGAACTTTCTAAATAACAACCGAACTAGTGCCTTGCATTTTACAAGGGGATAATTTTATTTCTATAGCTAACTGTACAATAACTTTAAGTATCAATAGTGACTTATACTGTCACACGAACTAGATTATACTCTATTATAACAATACTGCTTACTATAATTACGGTCCTACTCTAAACTATTCAATTCTGACTTTGACTAACTTACGGCTACCAATTACTCTCGACACTACGGTCGATATGATATCTAGCTAGCCTAACGTAACAACGACTCGATTTACTCAGACTCACTACTGACAAAGCAACGTCTGCTTTGGAATCACAGATGGTGAAGATTAATTTTTCCATAGACAAAGTGCCTATTAAATACTCTTCATATTTTCCTAACTTCTATACATATTACGATATATAGATCTATATATATATCGTAATATATAGTTTCTGTTCCTTTCATCCTTCTAGGTCGACATAACCGCCGTTTGATTGGCCCGCATCATTCTTGCCTCCAAACAACAGCTGCTTACCTCTTCCTAGAAGTTTGTACCTATTCTTGTTGATCCTCATGACCAATCCCTGCTCGCCTATCTCTCGACTTTACTTTAAAACCTTGTTCCTTTCGTTTTCTGCCACAGAGTTTGACTAGATGCTCATTGATTATGACGTCATCTCGGCCAATCAAACTCTGAGCTTCTCTTCTAGGGATTCATTACTAAACACGATATATCTACACCCTAATTCTGGCAAGGCAGTTCTAGCTGGTTCTGATTTGATGCGATCTGTCAGCTAACTAACAACATTACGGAATGTGTTGTTGTAACATGCCTTTCTTTGATTGACATATAGTTGATATACAAATTTCGATTATGTTATTAATTCCTACAGGACGCTACAATGCCTCTGTCCTGTCCCTTGCCTATCTTGGATAAGCCTGTAGGAAACGAACGTTAATAAGCACATGAGCTGTATGATCTCATTGCCAGCTGGTGTTGTTCTACTTGCTTAAGGGAGTCGGAATGCCGACAGTCAACAACTACATGTCAGTCTGTCACCTATAATTTCCTATAATCTCTCTCGATTCCCATCGATTCTTATCACTCGAATATTTACTAAACTAACGATCGAAACGACTGCTGAACATTATAAAAGTGTGTGCCGATCCCACAGCAACAACTTTTATCTTCAACTATTGGCAGATATCACCAACCCAGAACCGTTGGTCCTATTCAATCTATTCCAATTTCTAACTTATTGGTATGAATTTACTGCTACAGTTTCAATATAGTTTCTATTCTATTTCCGCGAAACTGTATCACTAGCACTGGTCAAAGTCAACCAGTGCATCTTCCTACTATGTATCTAAATCGACACTATAATTATTCAGTTCGTTAGCTCACCTGGTATTTTTAAATATGAATTTCACTGAGGTCTTACTCGCAAATATAAGACATCTAACGGGGTCATGACTTCCCATAAGACGATCCGATATCTACACATGCCCCTCAACCGAAGTTAATTAACCATCTCTTAAGGCCTTAAGAGAGCGATAATTAACTCGTTGTACACTATCAACAACCAAAACACACTATACCAGGGCTACCCAGAACTGATATCCCTATACCACCATATATGCTGTTAACACCTAGCAGCAAAAGAAAGTCATTACGACGATAAACATAATCAACAATCAATACAATACTAAACAAAATAACGAATAACTACAAATCCTAATCCTACAGTCAAATCATTGCAGGTCATATACATGGTCATAGCGACATCCACAATACATGCCATAAACAATCAATACATGGCACAATAATAAAGTCTGTGCACCGCTAAGAAATATCCTCAGAATCCATGCCATTGTTTAGGAATGAGGAAAATATATGCAAACATGGCACTATTAATTAGTTTGTGCTACAATTTATGTCCTCATACTGTACACTGATGTTAGTGTCCCTGGTTAGCTCCACGTCTATCCAGTTATCAGCTGTCGGGTCGATCACAGTCCTGTCAGTAGCGTTAGGCGACGACCCGGCTGACAAACGTAGCGGCTCCGGTAGGGCTGCAGGTCTCCGGAACGGCTGGTCCTGAATAATCCGTGGCGCCCTTATATGGACCGCACATGGTCTGTGGGCCGCATGTGGCTTACACTTAATCCACGACCACATGCATGAAATAATTCCACACTTAAACAACACAATAAAAATCACTATAATCACTACGAAGGAGCCTGTCGTGTATGAAATAAATGACGTTACTCCCATGCCATGTCACGTCTTATGCAAATGGTTCCAGTCTTGTACCCTTAATTGACTAAACAATTCGGGATGCATTTAGAACACCAGCTACATCCAAATGTGGTATTTCTAAGGCCAAACTCACTCGAGTGTATGTCCGACTATAAGACAGTACTGGCTCGAATTGCCAACCTTTACCACTATATCCACATTCACCAGACATCAAAGCATACACACCATTCTCCACAGTGCACCGGTCAGTCAGTTGTCCGTCGCAGTGGATCTCCATAGTCTCACCGAAGGTTTGCAAAACCACGCCTATTTTCTTGTTGCAAATAACTTACTATTGTTTCGTTGGAGGTTCGTAGGACCAGCCAACCCGGATTAAGTCAACAGACTCATATCGTGTCATATAGTTGTCCTAGTTATGTTATGGTTTACGGTTCGTATTGCCATTCCCCTCCAGCCCAATTGTGATACTCATCCAAAAACTTTCCATTAATAGGCATCCATTTCGCGTTAGCTATTACCATCACCCAAGGGTAATACAACCATAATTGCATCTTGATCAGTGATAACCCAGATGACGTTATGTGCAACATCCTGGTAACAGTTGCAGGACCATCGACCTCAATAAACTTACTCAGAATCGTCCCCTCTCGTCCCTCAACTCCCACCAACAGTATACACACAATTATGGCCACACGAACTCGGAAAGTATACATGATGCTATACTGCTGTGATACTGCTATTACCGCGGTTACCCAGAGATTAACATTTTCTCTGGCTACGTCGCCTTATAACCGCTTCAATACGACCGATGAAGTCATCGTATCGAGCATGGCCAAATGCACCAATCCTGAGCCTCTTATGGTCTGAGTGGAACTCAGGATCTATTCTGCATTGCGCAGAAAGTAGGGATGCGATGGAAGCGTTTCCATTGGCTCAGTGATGGTTTCGGGTACACCCTCCGAAGTGTCCATCACCATAGTACGAGGAGTTACGATGGTTTCACTCGTTAACTCATGGCTTCGAATCTTACTCGTACTAGGTTGATCTATACTTACATCAACCACCTTACCCCCCTTGCGCACCCTTGGCTCCACATCAGAAGCTGGTCGCTTCCTACGAGCCCTCTTATTAGATGCCGCATCGGAGTTGTTTACCGGCAAAGGGATGGACTCGGGTATCATCATTCTAGGGTGATGGCTGGCTTTCGTACCTTTGGCAGGGTTACGAATAGGCCTTGCTCGTATTTTGTCCCAACACATTTCTGAGTCGACTACATGCAACTTAGAGATATTAAGTACACATACTTTCCCAGATCTTTGATGTCGGACATGAGCTACTGGTCCATTGATCTTAAAGATCTCGTACTCGGGGTCACTGCGAGAGGTCAACTTCATCCTCTCCTCAGCCTTCACGACCACCGAATCGCCAACCTGGTACTCCCCAGCGTTTGCACGCTTATTAATTTGTTCCCAGTGAATCTCTCTAGACTTAGCCGTTTCTCCACGAGCGTGCAGCAAGGCATTATTGAGACACGTCAGTCTCTCACCAAGATCCTGCGAAGCATCGATTGGAATAGCAAACGGAATCCTTGCTCGTCGACCATACGTCAAATAAAATGGTGTATATCCGGTCGTGGAATGACGAGTACTGTGGTACGCTGTCAAAGCTGCACCCAACTCATCTTCCCAATTACGAGACTCGGTATTCACCCCTTTCTGAATCAACTCCTTAAGAGTTCGATTGAACCTCTCGGAACGTCCATTTGTTTGCGGATGGTATGGACTCGATCGTCTATGATCGATACCGTGTTCCCTAAATTGTTCTTCCAGAGAATTGGAACAAAATTCTTTGCCCTGATCTGTTATCAATATCTCAGGGACACCATGACGAGCGACGTACTCATTGAAGAACTTGTCTTCAACATTCTGAGCCATCTTAGCCGGAATTGCATATGCCTCTGCCCAGGCAGAGCAGTGATCAATTATCGTCATTATATACACGTTACCCTTACTCGACTCTAATAGCGGACCTATAAAATCCATACCAATTATCTGACTCGGATAATTGGCCATGGGCATCTCGCTATACTTCGGTCGAGTAGTGACAGGTCGGTTGACCTGGCACGTCGTACACCTCTCCAGCATACGTACCACGTCTTTCCTTAAAGACGTCCACACAAAAGAATCATGTACCATACCGATGGTCTTCTGCAGACCTTGGTGACCGGCTCGTTCATGAGCCATCCAGAACACTTTCTCATGGAACAGGGTAGGTAACATGATTCTGGGGTACTCAGCGTCCAACGCTGATGGTGTCACTAAAGAATACAAAATACCGTTTTTGACCATATATTCCTCCGGTGTGTTCTTGAACAACTCCGGGTATTCCGTGGTCTGCTCGGTCCACAATTCGTCGTAGGGTATGTCATAAGCTTCTAGAGGGACATGCGGTAATGCACCTTCGTCTACCTCGGGTATGACATAATCGCCCGTGTCTAACGTAGCGACCTCCACTGGACGACGTAATCTGGATAACATGTCCGCTCGAATGTTCTTCGAGACTTGGATGTACTCAATCTGACATCCGTACTACGCAATCAGCACTGCCCAGCGCTGCACCTTCGTGTTTTTCACTTCTCCCACAAACAAATTCTTTAGGGGTTTGTGGTCCGTGTACACGGTAAACTGCACACCAAATAGATATGGTCGGAGCTTCTTCAACGCATAGATCACAGCGTAAGCCTCCTTCTCTATTACGGGCCAAGTAAGCTGACTATCTTTAAGTGTAGAGCTTACATACTGGATTACCTGCTCTATACCTTTCTCATCTTCCTGCACCAATATTGCACCGATCGCATAGCTGGAGGCATCAGTATATAATTTATATGGGGCGTTTAAATTCGGATATGTGAGAACCGTCTCACTACACAGCAAGTTCTGCAATTTCTTGAACGCTTGCTGTTCATCCGCACCCCATTCAAAACGTTTATACTTCTTTGTTAACTCTATTAAAGGCTTCGCAATTTCAGCATAGCCTCGCACACAGGATCGGTAGTAACCGGTAGCTCCGAGAAAACTTCTCACCTCACCCACATCGCGGGGTGGTGACATTTCCCTAATGACCTTGACCTTCTGAGCCTGAGGAGCTACTCCTTGTGCGGAAATACGATAACCTAACAGATCTACCGACGGACTAGCAAAATCGCATTTCTTTTTCTTAACCTGTAGATTATATTCTCGAATCTTACGCATGACCTTACGTAAGTGCTGTGCATGTTCAGCTGGATTTCGAGAATATATGACCACGTCATCTACAAAAACATGCAGATATTTTCCCACGAATTCTCGGAAAATATCATTCATTGCCCTTTGAAATACGGCACCTGAGTTGCAAAAACCGAACGACATACGAATCCATTCAAACAAACCCTCACTGCAGACGAACGCTGTCTTCTCTATGTCTTGGGATTCCATTGGTATTTGCCAATAGCCCGACTTCAAGTCCATAGTAGAAAAGATCGTTGCGCCGCGCATCGAATCAAAGATATCTGATATGTTTGGTAATGAATAGCTGTCCTTGCGACATACGGAATTCAACTTTCTATAGTCAATACAAAACCTAGTGTCACCGTCCTTCTTAGGGACTAAAGTAATGGGTGACGCCCAGGGTGATGACGATGGTCTTATGACACCCGCTGCCAGCATCTCAGCCACTTGGTTTTTGACTACATATTGCTTGGCAAGCGGTAGACGGTAGGCCTTATAGGAAACGCATCTCCTGTTGGTACCGTACACTTCACTTTGGGGACCAATCCTAAAGTGTTTGGACGAGCCGTATCAAAGTTATCCTCAAAGTCCTCAATAACTTTGTCGATATCTTTATATCCGGTCATTTCCTTACAACTAGAATATATATACCTCGTCTGTTCCCTATAGGGATACCTAAAGGGACATACCTGACCAAACCATACTACTTCTTTGGTCCGATAGTCAATCTTTGCATTTCCCAAGTGCAAAGCATCCACACCAATCAAACATTCATGCCGCATATTCGCTACCACTGTACCAGGAATAGGCCGGGCATTCTTAAATTTGATTTGTGTCTCCCCCAAAAGCTCTATTGTGGAACCATTTACCGCTAAGAGCGTCTTCGCTCTTTTTAATGGCCTAGCATCTAAGTTGCTACGCCATACATCCTTTCTAATCAAGGACGTGCTAGCACCAGTATCTACTAAGGCATGCAAGCACTTACCCTGATCCTCTGGACCGTGGTTGTCCCAGTGTAAACGGATCAGAAACCGCTCGGTTAGTAGGCTTACCAACGGTCTCCTCCGTCGCCATTTAATGAAGGGCTCCTTCGTCCACTGACCACTTCAGCGTAGGAATTTCTTCGTCCTGAAAACTCTCCTCCATACCGTCCGTATGCGTCGGTTCCCTCCCCGGTTAGAACGAATCCGTCCTGGTCCTCGTACTCCTCGTTATTACGAAGTCTGTTCGCATTGTCTTTCCGCATGTTACGCGAACAGTTTTGTGCGGTGATTTTTGGCTCATGGTTCGTCGGTCTATCACCTTGGTAGATCGCATCGACACTCATATCGCTCTCTAAACATGGTCTCTTTGCTACTGTTCGCTGCAGTCTAGGTTGCGGCGCTCTTAGTGGACAGTCATTTATGAGATGAAGACAATGAAAACAATGTATGGGCGATGCCGGCCCGGTTTGTCTATCCATATATCCCACAAAACTTCGTTGATAATCATAGCAATCACGCGCCATGTGCCCCTGCTTTCCACATGTGAAGCAGATTATAGGCGGTCTCTGGCCCCTTGGTTGGGCTACATGGGTGGGTCGTCTCTGCGTATCATTTCTTGGAGGTTGCCTGGGCTGGTTACAATTCGCCTTATAGTGGCCTTTCCGTCCACAATTGTAGCAAACGATGTCTAGCTGTGGGTAGTCCGCCGGTGGTTTGCTACGCGGTTTCGCCTGCGGGCGTTTTTGTGGCATGGCTGGTTTCTTAGGTGGCCTTGGCTCTCTGGGTGCCGGTTGAGGTTTGGCATTGGCCTGTAAAGCCTCTACGTGCTGCATAACCGCTCGATTAATCTCGTCTGCTGGGCAATCTGCCACTTCATACCGTTTATAATGGACCACACATCTTTTCCGTCCTCCATGTCCAGCACTCCCACTTCCATATCGGTTTCTTTCCGATCATCTATTCGCATCGCTTTCAGCAAATCATTACAATTTGCCTCTTCTTCCACGATCTCTATTGCTCGTTGAAGAGTGGTGGCTTTCTTCCTGACTATTCATCTTCCCAGTCCAATATGACTAAGGGCCTTGATATACACCCCTAGTATCGTTCTCTGATTATCGGCATTGGTGTTGGGATACGCCCGGCTGGCCAACTCACGATACTGTCTGTTGAAGACGATGATAGTCTCATTCCTTCTCTGGCGCACCCCCTCGAGGTTATACTTTATTCTCTCGCCCTCATTGGCGGAGATGAAATTCTCGGTGATGTACGTTCGTAACTCTTCAAAGGTAATGTCGTCCCTATTCTTTCCCATCAAATAACGGTCTAACGCCCTCAACAGTTGCCCCCGAGAAGCCCGCGTCACTACGTACGCTGGTATCCCATCCAGCTTACCTTCCATCGCTACCCATACGTGATAAGCCTCGTCTAGGAACTGCCGCACCTGCTCCGGGGTGAGCCCGTCACATGGCTGTATTCGCTGTACCAGCTCCCTCACCTCTTCACGATTGACCCGGTCCACATCCCTTCTAGCATTGCTCTGTACGATGGTACCCGCCATTGCGGTGGCCATCACCTGCATGGCTGCTACCGTTTCTGCTCGTAGCTCAGGATGCCATTCAGGTTCCCCCATTGGTGGGATGCCGGGACCCGCTGGACCTGGGTTCGCCATTATGTACTTGTGTCTATTTAGGGTTGATTTACTGATAGTATAAATAGACTATGACTCGCTTTAATCGAGGCTGCTCCTCACAATTAACGTCTGTGGTTATTTTGATTAACGAATTGTCTCTATATTCTCGGTGTTGCGTCACTTTTGCACTGTCAGACTGTTTAGCTAAATCGATGAATACCTGTACTCTGTCTGCTATGTCTTTTAATACTATGTTAGTTGGCCTGTCTACCTGGGCCATTCGTATTGTCTAGTACTTACTCAGTTCACACAATGTTTCCACTCCTATTATCCTGGCAGGCTCTGAAGATTTTCGATACCGCTTTCTACTAAATTATTTATACGCTCGCGACTACAACTTCGAGAAGACTTATGATGTTGATGATTGCTGTGACAATCAATCTTCTCGCCGCTGCGGTCGTATAGTTACTGCTCGCCTCTTCAAAGATGGGATGAAGATATTTTAAGTAACTGGGCCTGATCTGACTTCTTGAAGATTCTTAGTAAGGCACGGTGTTTCTCCGTACTTCTTAGGAACTTTCTAAATAACAACCGAACTAGTGCCTTGCATTTTACAAGGGGATAATCTTATTTCTATAGCTAACTGTACAATAACTTTAAGTATCAATAGTGACTTATACTGTCACACGAACTAGATTATACGCTATTATAACAATACTGCTTACTATAATTACGGTCCTACTCTAAACTATTCAATTCTGACTTTGACTAACTTACGGCTACCAATTACTCTCGACACTACGGTCGATATGATATCTAGCTAGCCTAACGTAACAACGACTCGATTTACTCGGACTCACTACTGACAAAGCAACGTCTGCTTTGGAATCACAGATGGTGAAGATTAATTCTTCCATAGACAAAGTGCCTATTAAATACTCTTCATATTTTCCTAACTTCTATACATATTACGATATATAGATCTATATATATCGTAATATATAGTTTCTGTTCCTTTCATCCTTCTAGGTCGACATAACCACCGTTTGATTGGCCCGCATCATTCTTGCCTCCAAACAACAGCTGCTTACCTCTTCCTAGAAGTTTGTACCTATTCTTGTTGATCCTCATGACCAATCCCTGCTCGCCTATCTCTCGACTTTACTTTGAAACCTTGTTCCTTTCGTTTCTCTGCCACAGAGTTTGACTAGATGCTCATTGATTATGACGTCATCTCGGCCAATCAAACTCTGGGCTTCTGTTCTATGGATTCATTACTAAACACGATATATCTACACCCTAATTCTGGCAAAGCAGTTCTAGCTGGTTCTGATTTGATGCGATCTGTCAGCTAACTAACAACATTACGGAATGTGTTGTTGTAGCATGCCTTTCTTTGATTGACATATAGTTGATATACAAATTTCGATTATGTTATTAATTCCTACAGGACGCTACAATGCCTCTGTCCTGTCCCTTGCCTATCTTGGATAAGCCTGTAGGAAACGAACGTTAATAAGCACATGAGCTGTATGATCTCATTGCCAGCTGGTGTTGTTGTACTTGCTTAAGGGAGTCGGAATGCCGACAGTCAACAACTACATGTCAGTCTGTCACCTATAATTTCCTATAATCTCTCTCGATTCCCATCGATTCTTATCACTCGAATATTTACTAAACTAACGACCGAAACGACTGCTGAACATTATAAAAGTGTGTGCCGATCCCACAGCAACAACTTTTATCTTCAACTATTGACAGATATCACCAACCCAGAACCGTTGGTCCTATTCAATCTATTCCAATTTCTAACTTATTGGTATGAATTTACTGCTACAGTTTCAATATAGTTTCTATTCTATTTCCGCGAAACGGTATCACTAGCACTGGTCAAAGTCAACCAGTGCATCTTCCTACTATGTATCTAAATCGACACTATAATTATTCAGTTCGTTAGCTCACCTGGTATTTTCAAATATGAATTTCACTGAGGTCTTACTCGCAAATATAAGACGTCTAACGGGGTCATGACTTCCCATAAGACGATCCGATATCTACAATATGTAGTTTAACGCAGCACATCATATAGTAGTAGGGTCAAATGGCGAGTGCAGCTCGCCAACAAGTGGCGAGGTGACTCGTCAATAAGTAACAAAAAGTCACTCATTGACGCCAGTTAGCCGATTATTAAATACCCAACGGACGTAGTAGCCTTTATATAATATAATGCACAAAGCAAACGTATACAAACTATGACTACTTAGATGGCGCTTTGGGTTCACATTCTAAATTTACTTCATTGTAAGTTTTTGCAAATTACCCTGGAACAAATACACATACAGTAAATATTTACAACAGGAAGCTAATTGTAAGATATCACACTCTGTTAACTTGAAAATCGGATCACCTCCAGAATATTGACATAATGCTCATTTGATATTTAAATATTCTGATCCCAAGGTTAGGATATTCGTCAAGATTAGAGTCTCCTAAGGCATTACAATTTTAAAATAAAGGCAATTAAATTAAATTAAAATAGCATTTATCAATATACAGCAAGCAGCGAGTGTGCTAGCTTATACAAGTTCCGCTTCTGATATTTTTAGATATCCGTATTCAATTGATACTAGGCCAGTTTTGCACCATACGTCTTTAAATCTACTTTCTCTCCCATGTTCTACTAGCCTGTAAAATTCACAATGAATGCAGTTTATCAACAATGATCGAAATATAGCTTGTATGGCTCTCTGATGGTTGTTGCCGGTTTTATCTCTGGCCTCTGAACACCGATGCTTCCAGATGGCCCACACTCCTACAGATAACAGGGTTATTAACAATTCTTTCTCCTTGCTATTAATGATTCGTCCGATAGTTGAGCAATCTTTGAACAAAATTGTTTCAGCCACTAAATTCACATATTTGGTTCCAAATTTAGCAAGGAGCATATTGATATATACCCAAAAGCCTGTAGTTATGCGACACTGAGTAAATAGATGGTCTATCGTTTCCTCCTCAGTATTACATAATAAGCACTGGTCTATACTTGATATATTCCCAGTCTCTAGATGCCATGTTGTATTTTATATATTCTGATATAAATACTAATGTTGGTTGCAACATATCAATATTGCCACGTGCTTTCAGCAATTTGAACCATACAGCAGGTATTGCATTCTTTATTCTAACAAATAAGCGCTGAGCATCAATACGTCTCATTGATGTTATTCTTGCTACATCTTGCATCGCAATCCATTTACGAGATTTCGGATTTACCAAGTCACGTAAATATTGAATACCATTTTTGGCCATAGAGGGCAAATATAATACATCCTCATTATCACGAATCAACTCGTTGCCCCAAAGACGTTGCTCTAAGGCATCTTCCCAACAATTGGGGTGTGGCATTGATCGTGTAAATATGTGTAAGGCTTCGAGCTGTTCTTTATATACATTTGGAATCTTTTGATGATTAGGTGGCAGTTTATTGCACATAAATAAACATTCTACTGGAAATGGGTCAACGTACCTTTGGAGAAGTGCCCTTGAAACACTTGACCAAGATGAGTTTGAAGTAAGTAACTTATTCAAGAATTTCAATTTTAAAGAAGCACACTTTGCTTAAACATTAACCAAATCCAGGCCTCTGGCATGCTTTTCATTGGTGAGGATTGACTGTGATACTAAATGGGCTTTGTTCTCCCATAAGAAGGACAAAAGTAACGTGTTGATCTTTGACTCTACTGATTTGGGCATATGAACTACAGAAGCGGTATACCACAGTCCAGATAAAATTAAATTATTAAGGACAAATGTCCTGCCAAAGACAGTTAGACGACGTCGTTTCCAATTTAGTAATGCCACTTTAGCTTGGATATCCTTTCTTCCCAGTTTAGTAATACATTTTGTACTCTACTAAAGTAAATACCCAAGATTTTTATGACATCATTTGAGCAGTTAATAGCCATCACATTATCAGTTCTCCCCTTCCAATCGCCTAAATACAATCCTTTAGATTTATCTTTATTGACTTTAAGTCATGATGCCTTTTGAAAATCTGTTTATTCCCCATTTAAAATTCTAAAATCCGTATTTTTACCCGCAAACACAGTCGTATCATCTGCATATTGAGAGACCTTTAGTGGCCTTTCTACGCCACGTATACATATTCCTTGAAAGTCATTGCGTTGCCTCAAGGTGGCCCTCAACGATTCCATAGCTATGACGAATAAAAGTGGGGACAGTGAGCAACCCTGTCTGACACCTCGTTCCAACACTACAGGTGTGGATAGCTGATTGTTAACTAAATAGCAACTTGTTATATCAGTATATAAAATATTCACTCATTTAATAAATCTTGAACCAAATCCAATAATGGTCTAAAGACATAAAGAAGAAATCCCATTCTAGTCTGTCAAACGCCTTCTCGTTATCAAGTGATATTATTGCTGCTGGGATACAATCATTTTCAACTAATTGAATAAGGTCCCGTATAAGCAAAGTGTTGTTTAATATTGATCTTCCTGGCACAGAGCAGGTTTGATCATCATGAATGACTTCGCCTAGGACTGCGCCTAGTTTTAATATTAGTGCCCGAGTAATAATCTTATAATCTACACAGAGTAGAGAGATTGGTCTATAATTCTGTATTTTATTTCTGTCACCCCTCTTGTATATAAGCCGAACATAATCTTGGGCCATCGATGTAGGGAGATGCCCTTGCTTAAAAATGCTGGTTGCTATTTCTTCTAATACTGGCCCAAATATGTGCCAGAATGTTTGATAAAATTCAACTGGAAGTCCGTCACATCCAGGAGACCTTTCTAAACTTCATACCTTCGAGGGATTTTGTCAAATCATCAATTGTTATTGATTGGTCACAGCTTTCGCGACAGGAATCTGGAAGTCTTTTCGTTATATTAGCTAAAACATCTCTAGTTGCAGTTTCCTCGCTTCCCTCAGATTTATACAATGATTTGTAAAATTCGGATACTGTTTCAATCATTTCTGCATTTGAGCACACCGATACTCCATCATTAGTCTTCAGTGAGCGCATTAATTTCTCTATACCTCTTCCTTTTTCCAAGTTACAAAAGTAACGTGTAGGCTTTTCGCCCTCGGTGTGCATTTGTGCTCTTGATCTTATTTTGGCGCCATCAAACTGATATTGCTCTATTTCATTTAGTATACCTTTTAATTTAACTAATAGTTCGTAATAATTATATTCCCCATCATTAATTTTCTTATTAATTTTACACAACGACCTCTGAAGGGCCTTTTTACGCTTTCGTATTTCACGTGCTTTCCTAATGGAATACTGCCTTGAAATATATTTCAGGTCTGATTTAGCATCTTCCCACCAGTCTGTTATACATTCATACGAACCTCTTCTTTCATCCCAATGCCTCCAACAACTTTCCACACATTTCGGTAGCAACTATCTCGTAGCAATGCTACATTAAGTTTCCAAAATCCATCTCCTCGTTTGACCCAGTCAGCATTGTCTAATATGATGGAAAACATATTGTGATCAGAGAAAGTTACTGGTGTTATGTTAGTTTTACACATGTAACCGTTCAATGAACGTTCTACATAGAGCCTGTCTAACCTTGAAGCTAACCTTCCATCGGTTGAAAACCAAGTAAATTCCTGGCCTTCTGGATTTTCAATCCGATAAGTGTCTAACAAGCTTTTATTTTCACAAATGTGTTTCAAAATATTATGCGACGTGTCATTAAAATTAGACCTAGAGTTTCTGTCTTTAGCCTCGTCTAATATGCAATTAAAGTCACCGCCCATAATTAGGTTTTCAGGCGTTCTCTCTTGAATTATTGTGGAAACATCATTTAGAAATTCACGGCGCAATTGATGCAAGGTAGGTGCATAAAGGCACATCAAATTTAAACTTGTGTTTAGTACATCAATTGATACACAAATCCATCGTCCATTTGGATCTTATGACGACGATATAACGTCAATATAGTTGAGACAGCGGGGCAGGATAAGAATGGCCACTCCCGCACTATTATCTTGTGATAAAGAAAAAAAAATCTGCCCTTTTGAAATATCTTTGAGAGATTCATAAACTTCAGCTTTTTAAATTTTGGTCTCTTGTAGAAAAGCAATATCAACTCTCTCATTTGCTAATTCTTCAAGCAAGTGGCGCTGCTTGAATTCGGTATTTAACCCTCTGCAATTGATGGTGCAGATAATTTGTAAAATGATGTTTACAACCGCCATCATTAGATTAAATAGATTTGGGTTTTTTAGCTCGTTTCTTAGACCATTTACCTAATTTTCCTGCAAATTCAATATTTCCTAATTCTACCACAGACAAATATTCATATTTGGAAATATCAGAATCATGGCGCAGTATACGATATTTCACGCCTCTCGCCGTTACATATGGCACTAACACTTCACCCCCTTCTGATCGGTACATTACCATTTCATCTTTCATCTGTGAACTCTGTGTTTGAATGGACACATCTGATTCTGCAACTGACATTGTATCATCATCCATATCATTTACTTCAATCTCAGATTCTGAGCTATTGTCTTCTTTATGACGCTTATTGCTACTTAAGTAACATTTGGCAGGAGCATCATTTACCATATCTTCAAGCTGACTTAAATCAAGTGGGCTTAGCTGAAAATCGACTGAACTTTCTGTCTTCTGTGTCCTAACCTTATCCTGTCCTAATTTTAATTCATCTTCTAAGGAATTGTAAACTGGCTCTTCTGTAAGATCATCATTTTCTTGCGTGTCTTTTACAGCAACGTTTGGCTCCACTGCATTTTGAGTATTTCCTTGACTTAAGGTTATACCCTCCTCTAATACATGAATTTCATCAACTGTAGTTACTTTAACAGGATTTGATGATTTGTTTGTGTCATTTACAGTGGCATGAACCAAAACAACAGCTTCCGTAGCGGTTGCTTCAGAAGCATTTGACTCAGTTGCATCCTTTAATGGGCGATTATCTCCTGATACTGAGGGCTTGTTTTGATTTTTTGGACAGCGCCATTTAAATTGGTCAACTGAACCACAGAGCAAACATTTGTTTCGATTGGGACAATCTGTTGCCAAATGGTCAGTACTTAGGCAGATCCGGCATTCTTCAATTTGCCCTCTATACCATAAGGGCAGGACAAAGCTGCCATCAAGCGTCAATCTGCTTGGTAAAGGCCTATCCACTTTATCAAACCAAATACGTCATACACCGTTTTCTAGCGTTCTGTCAAAGAGATACGTTTCCCGTTAAATCTTTTGCACTTTGCCATACTTCTTGAGTTCACTCATGATTCTGTCATCTGGAATTTCTAGTGGAACTTTCATCTTCACTAGCAACCTATCTGACTCGATTTCCTCTACGTTACAAACTTCACCTTTTACAATAAGAACATCTTCCAGAAGCTTTTCCTTGACCCCCTAATTTGACACTGTTACATTCCATACAGTTTTAGTAACATTGATAAGCCCTTACAAAGTAGCAGGTTCCGCGCCAACGACGTCTGTTAACCCATGATCCACGTCGCTAGCCGTGACACCCCACCCCTTAGTTGTTATTTTAAGGCTTAGGGTACGCTTATAGGTTGCCATGGTGGTTTATCAAAGGAGGAACCCCATACTACTACAATATATAATAAATATATACTTATATAACACCAGGACGTCAGGGAAAGAGCTAAACACTAAATAAATAGTGTCCCCTTTTGAAACCCTGACGTCTATCAACAAATATACGAAAAGAGAGTACAGTCGTATATTTGTTAGTTTGAACCACTTTCTAAGTGGTTCACTAACACCTAGCCGATTAAAGTATACTAACAAATATATGAATAGATAGTACAGTCATATATTTGTTAGTCTGTTCGAGTTGACCGGGGAAAACCAACTGACTATAAGGATTTATATAGTTAAAGAACTAGGCTTGTGCTTACAAATGACAAAGGAATTAAACCCACTCACTCAAGCGATCTTGCCAAATATAATGTGCTAGCCTACGAACTATAGAAATAGCAGGCTGGCGCGGGGAGAAATGTATTGCATTGACCACAGTAAGAGGAGCCCTATTAAATGGCGGAAACCGCCAGCTAAGAGGAATGCCTTTAGAAAATGGAGACACAAAATGCGCTCCAACCAAGACAAGAATTTACAAATTAAACATAAAGTTTGAAAGCAAATACTAATACGAAATATATGTATAAAATTTATCTACAAAATCGCGCTAGAAACTAGCAAATTCGGGCAGCAATTGCAGAGCTAAATAAACGCGTGTGTTCACTTCGACTACTACTACTACTACCACCACTACTACTACTACTACTACTACTACTACTACTACTACTACTACTACTACTACTACTACTACTACTACTACTACTACTAGTAAATCTACTACTAGTAAATCTACTACTACTTCTACTACTACTACTACTACTACTACTACTACTACTACTACTACTACTACTACTACTACTACTACTACTAGTAAAACTACTACTACTAGTAAAACTACTACTACTACTACTACTACTACTACTACTACTACTACTACTACTACTACCACCACTACTACTACTACTACTACTACTATAACAACAACAACCATTACCGCTACTGCCGCTACTACGGCTGCTGCTGCTACTGCTAGTGCTGCTACTGCTGTCACTGCTGCTACGGCTGCTGCTGCTGCTGCTACTGCTGCTGCTGCTGATGCTGCTGCTGCTGCTGCTGCTGATGCTGCTGCTGCTGATGATGATGATGTTGATGAGGGTGAGGGTGATGGTGGTGATGATGATGTTACTGTTGGTGCTACTACCGCTGCTGTTGTTGCTGCTGATATTGCTCCTTCCGGCGCTGTTGTTGGGAGTGGTGTTGCTACTACATGGAGGATATAAACTCACCACCCTCGAACTTCTGAGTCTTCATCTATACTGCTTCGTGGCAATTTATCAACCGCATCTAAGTTGCAGTATTTTCCCCAGATGTATTACCAGTCAGAGCAGATAATATATACAATGCCGCCAATGGGTATACTGGCATCTAATAAGTTAGCTTCTCGAAACATTCCTAGCTAAGTAAAGTACACATACACTAACAAGTACCAATTGTATCGTGATAACGCTGCTTACTGGGCCGGTGCTAGACCAATACCGGCCCAGTAACATCCGCTTTATTGCAGCATTTCGTCGTGCATGATAACTTTGTCACGTACATCAAATCTCTTCTGGTGCGAAACAAGGAAATCGTATCAGCTCATAAAACATATCTGTATTGACAGACGGAAATGAAGTTTTAAGTGAAGAGAGATTTATAGATTTATCAGCATAGCTATATTCCAAGCGGCGTACTCCCTCACGCCCCGACCCACGCCTCACCCCATCCTCTCACAATTCACCACCGTCAGCTCGTGCCCTTAGTCTGGGCTTACGAAATGGTTCCGTGAGAGATCCTCGTTAAGATTAGCGTGATAGGATAGAATAGCCAATGATCTCTTATCGTAGTCAAGTCAGCCATCCTGAATAACGTAAACCATCGATGACTAACACGCGACAACAACATCCCTAGTAGAAATCATATCAAATATACTGAGAAAATTCAATAAACTGTTGACGATGGTGGAAATATTATATTGAGGATGATAAATTGACAGGAAGAGTTCCGCATAAGTTACTTTCTGAGCATCGCCCTTTCTCGCCTATCACGATGCGGGTGTCTAGATGGGATGTAATGCCATGGTTGAGCTTCGTTGATCTGCTAAACCTGAGTATTTAGAATGATCGACTTGTGATAGAAATATAAATCCGTTTATTGTTTTATGGTTAACTGGATATGATCGATTCTTCTATCTATCATATGGTTTGATCGAGAACGTGTCCTAAATTGAGGATTCCGTATTTCGCAACATTCTGGTTCCCATTTTCAGAATATTGTTTATGGAAGGCATTTAGATGCGCCCGTGCAATTTGGATCAGCATGGGGAACGTGACAAAATACCTGACCTGTGTTATCCGGACATCACTCACGTCAAGTTTGGAAAGATATTTGATCGATACATCAATTGAATTTTCTTCCTGGTAATTCGTTTAATTCTAAATAGACATCGCGGGCTAATTCCAGGTACAGCGACGCTGTTATTTTTGTTGTGGTGGTTGTGTTGGTTTTGGCGTTGACGTTGGCATTGACGTTGCTGTTGGTGGTGGCCGTGGTCGTGGTCGTGGTGTCGGTGGTGTTTGTGGTAGTGTTGTTGTTGTTGTTGTTGTTGGTGTTGGTGGTGGTGGTGGTGGTGGTGGTGGTGGTGGTGGTGGTGGTGGTGGTGGTGGTGGTAGTGTTATTGTTGTTGGTGGTGATGGTGGTGGTGGTAGTGGTGGTGTTGGTGGTGGTGGTGGTGGGGTGGTGGTGGTGGTGGTGGTGGTGGTGGTGGTGGCGGTGTCGGTGTCGGTGTCGGTGGCAACGGTGCTGTTGATCGCGGCGGTTGTGATGGTGCTGGCGGTGGTAGTGGCGGTGAAAGAGGACACGGAGGTGGTGCTGGCGATGGCGAAAGTGTTGGTGGTGGTAATACTTCCACGTTGGTGGGGTGGTGGTGGGCGGGTTAATAATCTGAGTTATTTAAATCTAACGGGATTATGCATGATTACTGTATTCTGCGGCTGTAATAGTAGAAACATCTTACAGCTGCAATCAGCCCTTCTTCGCTTTTGCCCACTGTGTCATGTCCTCGGCCAAAATCCTTAGCTTCCTCAGGTCCATTCTTGACTTGAGTGTACCTAATCCTGCTTTCTTGAGGTCACCCCGTAGCACGCTTAGCAAATTTATGCAATGACGTCCTCGCCTGGCTCTGTATTTGCTGGCTCCGGGTAGGGCGAATTCCAATGCGGGAATTGTATTGCATTATATTGAACATTCTTTCGATCTAGCAATTTTTCGCAGCCAAACCCTTATCACTCGGAATTCATCAGAATTGTGTTGTCCTTTGTAGCTTTGTTAACCCTTTAATTCACCTTTCCAGTGTATCCATCTATCATCTGACCTCGTATGACGTCATAATCAGCTCAGTGCCTGTATGATGACGTCACAATCATTACGTCGCAAAGGGTTCCATATAGACCGTCACCAAATCTCAAATAATACGATACGTTGTATGAATTGTATGTCTTTGTAATTCTTTGCTATTTAATAAACATGCTGTTGAATATTCAACAGCTTTCATGTGTATTTTCTTGGAAATTCAGAGTTAGGGTGTTTAGAGATCGATCGATCCCAACAAGAGCGAGGTATGGGTGGAGCTTAGCTGGAGATGGGCGGGGCATAGCTAAAACCGGAAAGGGCCATTTTTTAGATGCTCAAAATGGTTTTGCAACGGTCATGAGATAAGTCTATTTGCTGCTCAAGAGAAGACGATTTCTACCACTGAAGGATTACAAATACTCTGGTCAGCATAATCAAGCTAATTCGCTCCAGTCATCTTGCAACTTAATTGTCCATATCGAGATAAAAATGATGCTAAAATTTTAGCCATTATTTAAACCAGCCAAATCATTATCAATCGGAATTCCTAACATTGGTCTGTAAATCGTGTTGTTATCTGCAGCTTTCTTAATCCTTTATAAGGAAAGTTCATTTGTTATCCAAGAGATGAGTATTTTTTTAAAACCTACGACTGGAATGTCTGGTTCGTTAACGAGCCAACCATTCAAGTGCTAACTTCTAAAAAAAATAATCTTCTCTTGGCCTATAAATGAACACTCACTGGGAAAACGATTTGGATTGGCTTGGCCAATCTTGGCAATTAACATGATGGAATGATTAATACAGTAATATCTTAAAACTTCTGAGCTTGAAATCGTGCACTATTTTTATTGTTTTCTTCCAACTGCGATCTTGTGCTTCGGGTGGGAGTTTCATTTCCTTAGTCACGGGAGAAATGTGGGTGGAGCTGAGATAACAATGGGCGGGGCATACATAACACTGCATTCCTCCAATCTCTCTCATACCATCATTCCTGAAGCACGTATGGCTTCGCTGTAAAGAGTTATTTTATGGTATTTCCTAATACATAAAGATAGTAATGTTCTGTTCTGCGGCAAAGCCAGTCAAACACACAGAGGCCTGAATTCATGTAACCTATTATTTGCGTCTCCAATGTATAATTCACTTCTTGACAGATCGGAGAGTGAATAAAGGTAAGATTCCATGCCATCAATCTGTATCTGTACTGCAAAGAACGTAATTATACAATTGCGAACAGTGATCTATGCAGGTTTTAGAATTCGAAAAGATCTGTAGCCACATAGAGCAGAGATTATTCCGAGGTCATCTAGGGGGCAAAGTGACATGGTCGTCAACTTCAGATGACAGCACGGTCAGAGTTAACCTGCTGTCTAATGTTAATCCTCATCGGACATGATGATTCCCATCTATCACACAATTATGTAGTTTATTTGTCAGTGGAAATGCGTTGCTACAAGTGTAATCTCTAACTTGGCGAGCCACTTAACATGGCAGTAGGATACAATGGACCTTTCCAGATTTAGCCATGCCCCGCCCATCTCTAACTAAGCTCCACCTACACTTCGCCCGTGTTGGGATCGATCGATCTCCGAATGTGTTGACTAAGAATTTTTGGAAAACTATACAGTTAAGCTGATTAATATCATGATACTAATTTAACTGGGTGCCCAATCAAATTAGTTTCAAAATATTTGACAGAATGTTTATTAAATAGTAAAGCCATACAATTCGTACAACGTGTCAGACTATTAAGCGTCTAAGATGGACTAAATCGAGTCATTCATGCCAGAATTGATTGTGACGTCATCATACACGTCAAGTAGTTGAGTATAATGCCATACGATGGATGGATAAATTGGAACGGTCCATTGACCTAGGGACATTTCTCCAGTGACTGGTGTCACATTATATTCCAATTCGGGAATAAAACTTAAACAATGATGTTTGTTTTAGCTCCCTATCTGGCGTGTGCTGGAACACATTGGCATACGTTATAAAATAATATAATAAATATCTGATTAAAATCAACATAAAAATCATATGTGTTTCCATTGCAGTTTCTCCTAAGACAAAACATTACATATAAAAATCAATACAATCAGTAGTCTGGCTAATAAATGAGGTTTGAAAACATGTTGGGCGTGAACGGAAATTCTACAAACAATAAGTAGAAGTATTATATACTGAAAACGACTCGTATTACTGTGACTTGCATTACACAATATCCACTAACATAAGATAACATATTAGGCACACTTGAGCTGAAGGAGCACATAAATTCCTTAATGTTGTACTTAGTAGGAAAATCTTCCTGCAGTGTCACTAATAAGTTAGTAATGGACCGTTCCATTTTTAGCTATGCCCTGCCCATCACTAGCTAAGCTCAACCCACACCTCGCCGTGTTGGGATTGATCGATCCCCAAATGCCCAAGCTATCAATTTCCTGAAAACTATGCAGGGAAGCTGTTGAATATGTTGTAACTCTTTTGACTGGGTGCTCGTGCTGCCTATGGCTGCAACAGCGCCCAGTCAAATTAGTTTCAAAATATTCAACAGAATATTTATTAAATAGTAAAAGCAAACAATTTGTACAACATCGCATAGACCGTCTTCAAATATGCGTTCGTGACGTACTTATCAATGTCATTCATGACGTCATTCATTATGATGTCATTGTACACATCATGCAGTTCATTATGACGTCATATGCTGGGTGGGTACTCTGGAAAGGTAAATTGAGAGCGCTTGGATGTGTGCAGTAGTTTATAATGAAGGATTGCTTCAATCTTTTAACCAGCTTTCTCTGTGGGTGGAATATATCTCATCTGGGTAAGTGGGGCTTTCCAAAGATTGCCAGCTGGTGTCATGACAGAAACCTGACGGACATCAGCCCCAATTGCCTTTATCTCTCCTGGATAAATGGTACCTTCTTACTCAACAGTCATGACAGTGCACCAGCCTCCTATAAAAAAAATGCTTAGAATATCCTTTTCCTAATCAGCTTTGGCATCGCTAGGCAGGATGAAGTGAACTGTCTTCTCCATCTTTTGCTTTATGTAATGCATTGTAACTATTCAAAGTATTGCAGTGGCCACCCATGAAGATCTTAGCTAGAGCCTAAATATCGTATTAATTTTTATTAATTTTCAATTATTTTATTTCAATAACTTTAACCACTGTTATGTCAACAGTGCCTTAAAGCGCTCAAAATGCTACTTCTATCGATTAACCTTATGATGTATCAGGATTTGTGAAGCAAATTCAAATATTTGCGCAGTTAATGACCATTTGTTGACCAAAGAATGCGGGTTTTTTTGTAAACATACCACTGGAATTTAGGAAAATAGTTTTTAAGAGCGTGTTTTAGCCGGTTTGGCGTATTAAAGGGTCAAGTATATCAAAATCTTCACTCTGTCTGTGTCCATTTACAGGCCAAGAGAATACTATTTTTGAAATTTTACCACTGGAATAACTGACTCGGTTACCGAGCCAGTGGTAAAATTTCAAAAATAGTAGTCTCTTGGCCTGCAGATCGACATTCCTCAACAAGTCCTGCAGAGGCTCTCTTTGGTAATTAAAATAGTATGACGACAGCAGAGAGGTTCATGTTACTTGCACTCACGGCCACTGTGAATCTGACAACATTAGTTGCATGTACATTGTTCTTTCTGTTTCATACTACACACTTTACAGCAGCACCGATGGTATTCGTGGTGCCTGTGCTGTGTAAAGTGGCAAAAAAATGCATGTTATTTTTAACATCATTCTTCTCATAGAGAGATTTTAATACAACCAAGTTCAATCTGGTTTTTTGTTCTTGTTTGAATTGCGAAGCCGACCATCTAAGAAAAATCGTTATTTTTGTGACTCACTTTAGATGACTACACTACCATAATTTATTAGCATTTCCTGAATAAACTACGATAGATATTGAAATTTTACCTATGCAAATCTAAAAGACCAAGATGTCAGGATTTAGTATCAGTATAGAATTTCAGTACACTCCCAATAATTTTTAAAAACCCATTTCGTAGCAAGACACCTCAGCAATAGACATGACCTGAATAAAATATCCGTAAAATTCCACTCAGCATTTACACCTTTTACTATTTTTACTTGATGCTCTGCCCTATCCAATATTATAGCCATCTCTACAGTGTCTAATCATGTAAGAATGTTTTGCGAAACTGTTGATTTTAACTTGTGTTACCATGTACCATACTTTCTATGATTCGCGCTGCACGGGACTCGCGTTACCAAAGTTTAGTGAACCATATCATATTTAGACCAAACATAGATATTTTGGGTATCATTTTGTTACATATCAACAACAGAAGCAAAATAATCTCAGTTCACCATTGAGTATTTGCATAGCCAGAAAAATACGTATTTTTTTACTCCTGTTACATGGCAACACTATCATAATTTATTACCATAAACTAGGATAGATGTGGGAACTTTACTTTTGAAAATCGATTAGACCAAGGAGTAAAGATATAGTGTCAGTATATAAACAACCAAAATGCATTAAGAAATTAGGCTTTGTGAAGCAACTAATTATTGATACAACCAATGTGTCGAGGCAGGAAAATCAAAAGTTCTCTAAAAATGTACACAAATTTTCAGTCTATGTCCATATTTTCATGGAAATGCCCTTATGCTGTCTCGGGTTCTTTCAAGAACTCATTTAATAAGATCTCCTTCGGAATGAGTTAAAGTTAAACTCATGTGCTAAATTTATAAGTCCAGGCTGTCATCAAGTATATGACGGCATAATCACTTACGTCACATTTAGGTTGACGTCACAATAAACTGCTTAATGAATGGCAGAGTTAAGGTCATCAGAAATTGTATGTCTTTTCTATTTAACACACATCCTGTTTAAAATTGTGAAGGTAATTTGTCTGGCCGATGTTGCTGCCCGGTTACATCAGTTTCAAAATAGTCAAGAGCTTACTTGTATAGTTTTCTGGAAATTAATCTCCAAGGAGTTCAGGGTTCGATTAATCACACCATTGGCATTATCACCGCGTTTGGTATACTCATCTTCGCAGACGCTGCTATTTGTTCATGGTCATTTTCCTAACAGTTTACTGGAGGATGTTTTAACTATTCCCTGCACATTTTTAGCTAAGCTCCATCCACACGCCACCCGCTTTGGGATCGATTGATCCCTGAATACCCTGACTATTAATCTCCAGAAAACCATACAGGTAAACCTTTGCATAGTTTGAAACTAATTTGACTAGGTGATGTTGCTGTCTATGGCTGCTACGGCACCAAGTCAAATTAGTTTCAAAATATTAAGCCGCACGTTTATTAAATAGTAAAGACATACAATTCGTACAACACCGCTTAGTCAGTTGTCAATTAAACGTTCATGACGAACTTAGTGACGTAATTCGTGACGCAATTGATTATGACGTCATCCTACAGGTCACTTAGTTGATTATGACGTCAAATGATTGATGAATAAACAGGAATCCTCAATTAGTTCTGATCAATCTCAGAATCTGAGAATTGTCAGCGCCATGGACGGGATGAATATTTTCCTCACATAAAGATCTTAGGTTCGCTATGCATTGAGTTATTCTTTATTCGTCAACCGAATCAGAATCAGATCATAAATGTCAAGGAAATGTCTCAATATAATTTTCTGTGCAAAACCATATTTTTGGTGATGGTAAAAAGACATGGCAGGTGATATGAGTCCGTTTAGATTTTATAGAACGACCTCCTGTCAGGTGTGTGCATTTCACCAGTACTCACTGGAACAACCATTCGGTGCAATAAATCGATCGCGCTGCCTTCTTCAGAATGCGATCCAGGGCAGTTTGACTGCGCACTGGATCGCATTCTGAAGAAGGTAAACCGATCGCTGTATTGCAATGAATGGCGGTTGCAATTATTTGGAAATGGTATTCTACATCAGGCAAGTAATTGAGGCTTCCATAGCAATGAATCAAATAAAATAACTGCTCGATGATGTCAGAGATAACTATTGCACTGCCTCGCTGTACCTTGGCTGTTTGTGTCTCACATTGCATGTCTAATGCACTGATATGCCGTAGAACACATAGAAAGCAGATTTGGCTGAAACATGCTGTTGTGTTATGACTAACATAGTATTACATTTCAGTGCTTTCTTTTAATAATAATCTAAATTGATTTTACAAGTATTGTGATACAGGTCTATGCGCAGAAAAAACCCATTGTCATTACCTTTATTGAGAATAAAGTATCTTGCATAGCTTTCAGATACCACATCAATCAGTGAAGATAACTACGACACAATCGCCATGCCAACCGGCGCATACCTCCTTTCCCTAATGGTGCCATTTAAAACATTATGTATTTTAACATTCAAATATGCCCTACTTGAATCTAGCTTTATCTGTCATTTCACCATCTCTAACATATGTTGCTCCTTATCTAACACGATATATCTAACAGGCACTGCCCACTGGTGACAACATTTAATTCCTAGCAGAGTATCACTCAATTGCAATCAACCTACCCACACCTAGCAGGTACGTGGTCTGGATTTGTCATCAAAGTTATTTTTAAGCAATTTTGTTCTATAGCTGCTGTGCAGTTCATCGCAAGCTCAGTTCTTTGTGGAAAGCGTACGCCACTGTATATACAGGTCATATTCATATTCAAAGACAGATCTGGCTATTGCAATGTTCTAGCAAATAGAGTAGCCAAATACCATTTTGTTAGCCAAATAGTAAATATTTTATCCACATCTTAATTTCAATGCCACTGATGAACATGTTTACAGTCAGTCATCATCAGATAATACTATCAAGTGTACAGTCATAACAGAATAATAGCATATGGTCTTACTATTTAAAAAATGTGCTGAATATTTTGAAACTAATATGACTGAAAGTTGTTGCTGCCTTAGACAGCAAAAACCTTCAGTCATATTAGTTTCAAAATATTAAACAACGTAACCAGTTTTGCAATGCGACTGTAACACGGATAATTGTCAGGATTCAGCCAATCAAGAAAATTTTATTAATTTAAAATCATTAGCCACTGATTTAGTCAATTCTTCTTTTCTTTAGCCAGATTTCAATTATACCTGCATTTTGGCTAACTAGCCAGTAGGTGGATCGGTCCATAATAATTGCTGGGTTTGATCTATAACTCTTCGATGAATTTACAATTTAATAAACGTTCTATGGAATTTCCTGAAACTCAGCTGATTTGGAGCTGTTGGTGCCGAATGGCTACCTGTATAATTACCGTGAAAATTAGATTATGATAATTCACGGTTCAAATCGATTCTAACATGGGAAAAAGCTCAAAATGACCGGGAGATTGCGAGATGTAGGCGGTAATGGCTAGAAACGGGAGGGTCATTGCTAGAAATAGGCGGGTCATTGCTGGAAATGGGCGGGTCATTGCTATATATGGGCGGTCCATGGCTAGAAATGGGCTGGTCATTGCTAGAAATGGGCGAGTCATGGCTAGAGATGTGCGGGTAAGTGCTAGAAATGGCTGGGCCACTTATAGAACTGGGCGGGTCATTGCTAGACATGGGAGGATCATTATTAGATCTTGGATGTTCAGTGATAAAAATAGGCGTATTATTGCTAGCTAGAAATTAGCGGCTCATTGCTAGAAATGGGTGTGTTATTGCTAGAAATGAGTGAGTTATTGCTAGGAATGAGTGGGTCATTGCTAGAAATAAGTAGGACATTGCTAGCAACTAGCTGGTTATAGCTAGAAATATGTATGATCATTGCTAGAAATCAGTGCATTGTTGCTAGAAATGGGAAAGTCATTGCTAGAAAGGAGTGGGTTATTGTTAGAGATGAGTGGGCCATTGCTATAAAGAAGTGGGTCGCTGCTATAAATGAGTGTATTATTGGTATAAATGGGGAAGGCGTTGCTAGAAATACGTGAATTATTGCTCGAAATGAGTGGGTCATTGTTAGAAATGGACAGGGCATTGCTAGAAATAGGTGGGCCATTGCTAGCAATGTATTCCTCTATTACGCAATCATCTCTGTTTGTCAAGCAGGATAGTCAGGTCGTGGTTCTTTGACTGCATTCAAGTCGGTAATGTCGAGCAATGAGTTGTTCTCTGTTGATCACGCCCGAGTGTAGGTGAAGCCTAGTTAAAAATTGGCGGGGCATAGCTAAAATTGGAAATGCCCATTCTGCGTTTTTCCATCATGGACAATCCCTAACGGATGACTATGTGGACCAATTGATCTATTAAAGAGTTGGTCTATGTTGATTTAGCGAGCCATCTCTAGCATTTGTTTGTTCAATGTTGTCCAAGTGTGTCATTCCTTTCCTCACATCTATCTATATTGGTCAAGCTAATGATTCGCATTACCTTCATTCTTCAATCGCATGACCGATTTCCCGTCAAACCCCCGAAAGACCTAAAGACGATCCGCTCAGAAATGATAATTTGCTCATTGGAACGATCATGATCAATCTCTCGCTATATTTCTAACAGAATACTTATATAGAGTGATTCCGAAATGTATTCGTTGCTGAATTGAAATACTATTCGATTAATTTCGTTGAATGAAAGCGGTTGCCGTTGAGCTTAAAGCATCTACGATGCGTCAAATAGTCTATTACATATTGTGGATATGGGATTGTCTAGTGGGAGTCATGACCCGATGGACATCTTATAATTATAAGTAAGACCTTAGTAGAAATTAGTATCTTTTGAAAATACCAGTAGGGCTAAGGAAAGGATAACATCATATCATTGTAGTAGTGGTTGTACGGAGTGACTGAGGGCAATGAGTGTGCCTATGCGAAACCGATAGAGAAACTAGTATACTATTAAGACTGGAAATATGATGAATAGGAGAAGAGTCAACGGTGCTGGTTTGATGGTATCTGTCAGTAGATGAATAAAGTAAGGTTGAAAGTGGTTGCCGTGGGATCAGCAATCAATTGGTGTTATTCAACAGCAGATACGAACAGTAGTTTACAAGATAATAAGTAAGTAAAACGCGATGGGAATCGATGAAAAGCGTTAAGTATAATATGAGGATAACAACGGACTAACTGACCTTAAGGTCACGATAGAAGCACAACAACACCAGCTGGTGATGAGCTCATATAGCTCTAGTGCTATTAACCTTCCTAAATGACAGGCATAGGCCTAAGAGCAAGGAAGAGGACATGGACGGATGAGAGTCAATAGCATAACATCCTGTTAGGAACACAATTGTATATCAACAATGTATCAGTCATTCATGGTAGGCTATTTATCAGAAATGGATAATTGTTGATAGATACAGACAGATCGCATCAAAGCCAGAACCGGTGAGAACCAGTTATGACGTCATAATCAGAGGGAGATAAGATGGGATGCGAAACCATTGTGTAAGAGACTATTATTAGACATTACCGAATGATAGCCGTTCTTACTGGTGTAGGGTGACGTCATAATGAGAGGGAGATAAGATGAGTGAATGATGGAGATGCGAAACTATTAAGTAATAATAGAAATTGAGAGAGTATATAAGGAGGAGTTTGAGAGGGAATCGGGAGGTTCGATACAATCTGATCATACGAGTAGTCGCTAAAAGCTCTGTGCGAATATATAGTGTAGGTCGGTAAAATTGGTATAGAGTAGGATTGTTGGTCGGAAATAAGATAGAATAATTAAGTATATTTCTTTAGTAGATTATTATTTTATGCCAGCAAAAGGCATGTATTCTCATGTACAGTTAGTGTAACATTAAAAGTATCACCTTGCTTATTCAAGGCAATAGTTTGTCATCTTTATTCTGGACATCACGGAAGACCACCGTGACGAAACTGCACCTTCTGAGATTCAGTCAGATCAGGCCCGGATATTAAATATAAATATTGTACCAATCATCTACGTACGAGGCGAGCCAATATCCATCTTTTGTGCTTTGAGTAAAGTAGTTGTCGCAGCAACTATTCTTACCAGCTTTACTCCAAACGTAAGAGACTAACGAATCGAGTGATTAGGAATCTTAGTGGGTGTCCTCAAGTTAGGTAAGACGTCCAAAATCTTCAGTGGCGAGCCTGCCAGGATCCAGAATAAACAGTGAGTACATAAAGAATATATGGCCCAAGAACAAACGAGACGACCGGTAACGATTGTAGTAAAAAACGTAGCAGACCGGGTGGCGGATTTCCTGACCTTAGCGCAGCGATCAGAAGGCTGCCAAGTAACCCAACACCGTGAGTACGGGAGCGCGTCAGTGTGCAAGATAACTACTGCCATCAGTTGCCCCGAACATCCAAGGGTAGATAGGGTCACGATAAGCATCCATTATAAATAGATAAAATGGCAAGACCAGACCCGACGTTACCCCCAATGGACCCCCCAATGCGACCAGCCCCGATAGAACTAAGGCCAGAAACAGTGGCTGCTATGCGGGCGATGGGGACGGCCATGGCGGGAGAGATAGTGACCAGCAGTGAACGGCGGGAGACCGCTAGGGTGTATCGGAAGGAGATACGGGATAACATTTTCCGTATACAGCCCTGTGATGGTGTGGTGCCGGAGGAGGTACGCACCTTTCTAGATGAGACCCGGAGGGCGTGTGTAGCGCATGAAGGAAGGTTGGATGGAATACCAGCATACGTTGTGACGAGGGCAGCTAGAGGGCAGCTGTCTCGAGCAGTTGACGGCTTTATGGTAGGGCAAAGGAGAGAAGACATAACGTACGACGCATTAGCGACGTACATCACCAACAATTTTGTCTCCACAAACGAGCCCGAGAGGATCAAATTTGACCTCGAAAACACAAAGCAACGACGCAACGAGACGGTCATCACGTTCAATCGACGTTACAAGGAGGAAAGTATGCGCGCATACCCGGATGAAAACGCAGACAACCGACGTACCGTTCTCGGTATCTATTTGAGAGCGTTAACCGACCGAGGCATGAGCAAGCGCATCGTGAGAAAGCGGGCAACCACCTTAGCCCGAGCCATCGAAATCTCCGAAGAAGAGGAGACATGTAATGATCTACTGAAAGCCATGCAGATCGGCGGTCGACATGAAGAGGAGATGGAGGTAAACATGATAGAACCGGCTGAAGAACGCGAAATCTGGAGCGTGGTCAAAAAGTTGAAACAACAAATAGCCGCGCAATCCAAGATGATAGAACAGCTGTGTGGGCTGGTAAAGGACCTGCAGACAGCGGGTGCAAGACCGAAACCAGTGGAGCCAAGAATGGTGATTGTCAAGAAAGAGGCGCCCCAACCACCGAGGAGACAGGCCGTCGTGAAGAGAACCGCGCAACCCAGAGATGTAAGCCACATTACGTGCTACAATTGCGGGCGGACGGGGCACTACAAGAGTGATTGTAGGCAACAGGCACAACCACCCCGTAACACGACAAGAACGACAGTGACACGACAACGATCCCAAAGGCCGCCCATGACATGCTTTAGATGTGGGAAAGAAGGCCACATGGCCAGGGATTGTGGGGACAATATGTTCGGAAACACTCCATCAATCGGACAGTGCTTCATATGTGGTCACGCAGGCCACTGGGCGCGAGAGTGTCCACGAAAAGGACCGGCGACACAACAACAAGCAGCCGGACGACCTAACGGACCACCGCGAAAAATCATGCGCCGAGCAGAAAAACGTCCCGCTGAGGAAGATTGGGACATAGACGAAGTAGATCGTGACCGACACATCACTCCGCGAGACTGTTCGCGGAACGTAAGACGAGACTTTGAGAATAGACGACAGCAGGACGGTGAATACGAAGACAGAGATGGTTTCGTTTTAACGGGTCCTGGTACAGACGCGTACGGTCGCTACGGTGGACGCGACACATCACCGCGACGAGATTCATACGCGGAAGCTGTTAGCGGGCGAAGGAGCCCGTTAAACTAAGACGGAGAAGACCGTTGGTGCACGCACCGACCGAGCGGTTTTTAATCCGTCTTGAGATAGATTCGAACGGTCTAACGGATCAGGGTGAGTACTTGCATGCTTTAGTGGATACTGGTGCTAGCACATCCTTGATTCGTAAAGATGTATGGCGTAGCATGCTGAATGCTAGGCCATTGAAAAGAGCTAAGACACTTTTAGCTGTTAATGGTTCTCCCATAGAATTGTTGGGAGAAACTCAAGTAAAATTCAAGAACGCCCGGCCTATTCCTAGTACAATAGTAGCAAGATTGAGGCATGAATGTTTGCTTGGAGCGGATGCTTTGCACTTGGGAAATGCAAAGATAGATTATCAGGCCAAAGTAGTAGTATGGTTTGGCCAGGTATATCCATTTAGGTATCCTTATAGAGAACAGACGAATTATGTCTATGAGAGTTGTAAGGAAACGACCGGATATAAAGATATCGATAAAGTCTTGGTGGACTTTGCGGATGTCTTTGATACGGCTCGTCCAAAGACACTTGGATTGGTTCCCAAAGTGAAATGTACGGTATTAACAGGAGATGCTTATCCTATAAGGCAGAAAGCCTACCGTTTACCGCTGGCCAAGCAGTATATAGTCAAAAACCAAGTGGCTGAGATGCTGGAAGCGGGCGTCATAAGACCTTCGTCATCACCCTGGGCGTCACCCATTACATTAGTTCCTAAGAAGGACGGTGACACTAGGTTTTGTATAGACTACAGGAAATTGAATTCCGTATGTCGTAAGGATAGTTATCCTTTGCCGAATATCTCAGATATTTTTGATTCTATGGGAGGCGCAACGATCTTTTCTACTATGGACTTGAAGTCTGGCTATTGGCAAATACCAATGGACAGCCAAGACATAGAGAAGACAGCGTTCGTCTGTAGTGAAGGTCTCTTCGAATGGCTTCGTATGCCGTTCGGTTTTGCGAACTCAGGTGCCGTATTTCAGAGGGCAATGAATGATATTTTTCGAGAATTCGTGGGAAAATATCTGCATGTTTTCGTCGACGATATAGTCGTATATTCACGAAATCCGACGGAACATGCACAGCACTTACGTAAGGTCATGCGTAGGATAAGAGAGTATAATCTTCAGGTTAAGAAAAAGAAGTGCGATTTTGCTAGAGACTCAGTTGATTTGTTAGGTTATCGCATTTCAGCACAAGGAGTAGCTCCTCAGGCTAAGAAGGTCAAGGTCATTAGGGAAATGTCACCCCCACGCGATGTGGGCGAAGTAAGAAGTTTCCTTGGAGCTACAGGTTATTACCGCTCCTGTGTGCAGGGCTACGCCGAAATTGCTAAGCCTTTAATAGAATTAACGAAGAAGTATAAACGTTTTGAATGGGGGCCGGATGAACAGCAAGCGTTTAAGAAATTGCAGAACCTGCTGTGTAGTGAGACGGTTCTCACCTATCCAAATTTAAATGCCCCGTATAAATTGTATACCGATGCGTCTAGTTATGCGATAGGTGCGATATTGGTACAGGTAGATGATAATGGTGTAGAGCGAGTAATCCAGTATGTAAGCTCTACGTTGAAGGACAGTCAGTTGAATTGGCCTGTAATAGAAAAAGAAGCATACGCAGTGATCTATGCGTTGAAAAAGCTTCGACCATATCTATTTGGCGCGCAGTTTACCATGTATACTGACCACAAACCCCTAAAGAGTTTGTTTGTGGGAGAAGTTAAGAACACGAAGGTGCAGCGCTGGGCCGTACTGATTGCAGAATACGGATGTAAGATAGAGTACATCCAAGGCTCGAAGAACATTCGAGCGGACATGTTGTCCAGGTTACGTCGTCCAGTGGAGGTCGCCACCTTAGATACTGGCGATTTTGTTATACCAGATGTAGATGAGGGTGCGTTACCGCATGTTCCTCTAGAGACATTCGGTATTCCCTACGACGAGTTGTGTAGCGAGCAAACCAAGGAATACACAGAGTTGTTTAAGAACACTCCGGAGGAATACATGGTTAAGAATGGTATTCTGTATTCTTTAGTTTCGCCCTCAGCATTGGACGCTGAGTACCCCAGAATTGTCTTACCTACCCTGTTCCGTGAGAAAGTGCTCCGGATGGCTCATGAACGAGCTGGTCACCAAGGTCTGCCGAAGACTATTGGTATGGTAAGAGATTCGTTTGTTTGGACATCTTTAAGGAAAGATGTGGTATGTATGCTTGAGAGGTGTACAACGTGCCAGGTCAATCGACCTGTCACTACTCGACCAAGGTACAGTGAGATGCCCATGACCAATTATCCGAGTCAGATAATAGGCATGGATTTGATCGGTCCACTGTTGGAATCGAGCAAGGGTAATGTGTATATCATGACGATCGTTGATCACTGTTCTGCGTGGGCAGAAGCATATCCGATTCCGGCTAAGACGTCTCAGAACGTTGAAGACAAGTTCTTCAACGAGTACGTCGCGCGTCATGGTGTCCCTGAGATAGTGATAACTGATCAGGGAAAGGAATTTTGTTCTAAATCTCTGGAAGATCGATTTAAGGAACACGGTATAGATCATAGGCGATCGAGTCCATATCATCCGCAGACGAATGGACGTACCGAGAGGTTCAATCGAACTCTTAAGGAGTTAATCCAGAAAGGGGTGAATAATGCGTCTCGTACATGGGAAGACGAGTTGGGTGCCGCCTTGGCCGCATACCGCAGTACTCGTCATTCCACGACCGGTTATACGCCATTCTATCTGACGTATGGTCGACGAGCAAGACTTCCGTTGGCGATCCCTGTAGATGCGTCGCAGGATCTTAGTGAGAGACTGACCTGTCTCAACAATGCCTTGCTACGTGCTCGTAGTGAAACGGCGAAGTCTCGCGAGATTCACCGAGAACAAATTGACAAGCGTGCAAACGCTGGTGTATTTCAGGTGGGGGATTCGGTGGTCGTAAAAGCTGAGGAGAGGATGAAATTGACCTCTCGCAGTGACCCCGAATATGAGATCTTTAAGATCAACGGGCCAGTGGCTCATGTCCGACATCAGAGATCTGGGAAAGTGCGTGTACTTAATATAGCCAAGTTACGCGTAGTCGACTCAGAGATGTGCTGGGACAAGGTACGGCCACGCCCTGTTCGTAACCCCACAAAAGGTACTAAGGGTAGTCATCATCCGAGGGTGATGCAGATCCCTGAGTCTGAAACCTTGCCGGTAGCTGGCAAGAGTGATACCCCTAGTGGGATGAATCGTAGGAAGCGTACCGCTTCTAATGATGAACCAAGGGTGAGCAAGGTTGGTAGGAGGGTTGATAATAACATCGGTCAACCCGGTACGAGTATGAATCGAAACCGTGAGTCACCAACCGAAACTCACGTGATTCCTCCTGATGCGATGATGAACACATCGGAGGAGGTACCCGAAAGTGTGCCGGAGCCAATGGAAACGCTGCCAGCACATCCATACTTTCTGCGCAAGCGCAAGCATGTACCTGATGTCGAAAACGACACCAAGCGACTCAGGATCGGTGCTTTTGGGCGTGCTCTATACGATGACTTCATCGATCGTATAGATGCAGTCATACTGCGACATAGCCGCAGATAATTGTCATTCTAAACTTGTATCTGTACCAGTAAGCATCGAATTAGTATAGTATCGCATATTTAGTCAAAAGTTTAATATTGGTATCAAAAAGTGTCGCGGTAGTCTAGCATCATGAATGCATTTAAGTTGAACATAGCCGTAGTAATGGTTAGTATGGTGTTAGGAGGGTGTAAGGATTCCCGTGTACACCGATTGCCGAACGGTATTATGATCACCAAACCGGACTCAGTGTCAGTGATAAGAGCGGAATGGACGGTGATAGTTTCTATAGACCATCCATATTTACCGAGTGATTTCATGGGAAGATTAGCCCAAATGGCTAGTGTAGTGGCTGATATAAGTCGAAAGACTTCGTTCATAAGCAGCGCGGATATATTTGGCCTCCAGCATAGAATAAGAGGAGTACGAAAGATTGCCTTAAAAACGCAACAGACGATGATAGGGAAAACCCACCGTAAGAAACGGGGATTATTTAATTTTGTCGGAGACATAGCTTCGTCGTTATTCGGGACCGCTACCGCGGGGGACATGGATGCTCTACGTGATGTGGTAAAGACAGCTATGGGTAACGTTAATAGAGTGGTACATTTCGCTAATAAATTATCATCCCATGTGAAATTGGCATTCCATGATATTAACGTGAATAAGGACCGCATAAATGAATTGGGTGATAGTCTAGCGGAGGTAACAGGAAATATGAGCAAGATATTGCGTATACACGAGACGCGACAGAAGGAACTATTCGCCCTGGTACGGCTGGGGCATATAATTGATTCAGCGGAGTATGTGGTTTATGACTACCAAAAATCGGCTGAACAATTTCATAGACAAACTGCATCGCTTGAAATGGGTAGATTAACTGAGGAACTATTCGGTCCTGGTGACCTGAGGTCAGTTTCTACGCAGGTTGGTGTGGGAAATCGGGTGATACATCCATACCAATGGTACTATAGAAACGTGATAGTGTACCCTTTGTGGAAAGACGATTCTAAATTACATTATATAGCGACGTTGCCGTTGATAGACGGAGGGAAGTATATAGAGTATGGGCTACATTCATGGGCCGAACCGATAGCGGAAAGGGGTTATTATATGAAGGTAGAGCTGGGTCGAACCAGCATCGGGCTGGACACCAAGTCTGGATGGTACTTTACGGTATCCGGGTGTAGAGGTAGAAGGCCTAGGGTGTGTCAGGGTCAGCTAAGGGTCGACAAGACCCACGTGCCCTGCATAGTGAGCATATTGACGAACACCACCGATAGAAATTGCAATATTCGACTGTCCGAGTCCAACGTAACTGCAAGTAGATTATTTGCCAATAGGAAAATCGGCGTAGTTTTACAAACATTCGGTGAGACTATGGAAATTCATTGTGATGGAAAACTGACAGACAGATGTGACGTAAGTAATGGGGTGTATGCGTTGATGTCTGGAAAGTGTGGTTATAGCGGGAAGGGTTGGCAATTCGAGCCAGTAGCGTCTTACAGTCGGACGTACACTCGAGTTAGCCTGGCCATTGAAATGCCCCATTTGGATGTGACCGGCGTTCTAGATAAGTCCATGATAGTAGAACATTTGAAAATGCAACCATGGGATCATTTACAGAAATCTAAGTATGTGCCGCTAGCACCATTGTCCGCGATTGACCCAGTGATGGTCAACAGCATCGGGGTACGATCCTTTGTATCCTATTCAGCGGGCTCTTTCGTAACTGTGCTAGTAATAATAATTGTGCTATACAAGTGTGGATTACTTTCGCGCATGTGGAATTGGATAAAATGCAAGCCACATGCGGCCCATAGTAGTGATAAACATACCGCCATTCATATTACTGCACCAGCAGTTCAGGCCCCGCGACACCGGAAAACTGCAGTGATACCGGAGTCGCTGGGGTTGGCAGCCGGGTCGTCGCCTAATGGTATTCCGAGGACTGAGATCGACCCGACGGCTGTCGACTGGGTGAACATAGAACTGTACGACGACGTGGTGGATCCTGACGAGGAGGTGGCTCGATTGGACATATCCAGGTGACGTTGTGGTACAAACTTTATATGCTGTGTGTGGAACATTGAATGGTGAAGACGGTATATTCGTTATATATTTGAACTTTATATGAACTTTACGTAGGAATTATTGTATGACATGTAATGGTATTTGCATTGTAGGATTAGGTTTTGAACTTAATATATATTCACTTATTTTACATTGTTTGATTATTCGTTTCCTTTATTAGTTTACGCGTGTGGCGGGTTACGCCCACGGTTTAATATTGATATTAATGTGTTTCCGGGGACGACGTACTGTTATCCGGACAAGTATGTATGTATAATCGTGCCTGGAGTCGAGGGTCTGGCATGATACCTCTTTCCGGGTGTAATCCGATTTCATAGTTAATTGCTTTATGTATAGGCGATCATATTGATAATTACAATTGCTTTATGTATAGGCGATCGTATTGATAATTACAAGTGTGAGTGGTACTTGTGAGTATGGGATGTTATCCGTTCGGAGAGCAGCTGGTATAGTGTAGTTTTGTTGTTGATGTTGTACAACGAGTTAATTAACGCACACTTAAGGCCTTAAGTGGTGGTTAATTAACTTCGGTTGGTGGGCATCTGTGGATATGGGATTGTCTAGTGGGAGTCATGACCCGATGGACATCTTATATTTATAAGTAAGACCTTAGTAGAAATTAGTATCTTTTGAAAATACCAGTAGGGCTAAGGAAAGGATAACATCATATCATTGTAGTAGTGGTTGTACGGAGTGACTGAGGGCAATGAGTGTGCCTATGCGAAACCGATAGAGAAACTAGTATACTATTAAGACTGGAAATATGATGAATAGGAGAAGAGTCAACGGTGCTGGTTTGATGGTATCTGTCAGTAGATGAATAAAGTAAGGTTGAAAGTGGTTGCCGTGGGATCAGCAATCAATTGGTGTTATTCAACAGCAGATACGAACAGTAGTTTACAAGATAATAAGTAAGTAAAACGCGATGGGAATCGATGAAAAGCGTTAAGTATAATATGAGGATAACAACGGACTAACTGACCTTAAGGTCGCGATAGAAGCACAACAACACCAGCTGGTGATGAGCTCATATAGCTCTAGTGCTATTAACCTTCCTAAATGACAGGCATAGGCCTAAGAGCAAGGAAGAGGACATGGACGGATGAGAGTCAATAGCATAACATCCTGTTAGGAACACAATTGTATATCAACAATGTATCAGTCATTCATGGTAGGCTATTTATCAGAAATGGATAATTGTTGATAGATACAGACAGATCGCATCAAAGCCAGAACCGGTGAGAACCAGTTATGACGTCATAATCAGAGGGAGATAAGATGGGATGCGAAACCATTGTGTAAGAGACTATTATTAGACATTACCGAATGATAGCCGTTCTTACTGGTGTAGGGTGACGTCATAATGAGAGGGAGATAAGATGAGTGAATGATGGAGATGCGAAACTATTAAGTAATAATAGAAATTGAGAGAGTATATAAGGAGGAGTTTGAGAGGGAATCGGGAGGTTCGATACAATCTGATCATACGAGTAGTCGCTAAAAGCTCTGTGCGAATATATAGTGTAGGTCGGTAAAATTGGTATAGAGTAGGATTGTTGGTCGGAAATAAGATAGAATAATTAAGTATATTTCTTTAGTAGATTATTATTTTATGCCAGCAAAAGGCATGTATTCTCATGTACAGTTAGTGTAACATTAAAAGTATCACCTTGCTTATTCAAGGCAATAGTTTGTCATCTTTATTCTGGACATCACGGAAGACCACCGTGACGAAACTGCACCTTCTGAGATTCAGTCAGATCAGGCCCGGATATTAAATATAAATATTGTACCAATCATCTACGTACGAGGCGAGCCAATATCCATCTTTTGTGCTTTGAGTAAAGTAGTTGTCGCAGCAACTATTCTTACCAGCTTTACTCCAAACGTAAGAGACTAACGAATCGAGTGATTAGGAATCTTAGTGGGTGTCCTCAAGTTAGGTAAGACGTCCAAAATCTTCAATATGTAAACTAATTTTAGTGAAAGCAATTAGTTTGCAACAACGACTTTCGGTTAACCTAGTTGCCAGTTATTCAGAGATGCCCATGTATGGAACAATAACATATGTGCTCATTAGCCTCATTCCGTGCTGGCTAATGCATATCTAGGGGACAGCTGACTCCCGCGAAGATACATACAAGGCGGTCAATTTGACATCAAGTTTCTTTTCTCTTATTTAAGGTGTGGGTAAGGAGAAAGTGGGGAACCTGACCAGTCATACTCCATATTGCTTTGCTTTAGCTATCACTGATAGAGCTACACATTTAACCCATTAGCACACATATCAGACAAAAACGGCTTCTGCAGTGGTCTTGAGAAACATCCGTTTGCTGACCAAGAAATGAAAATTGTCTGAAAATTGACATTTTGTATGAGAAAATTGAAAGTTTCAAAACAAATTCGAGTATTATCGGGTTAATATACGAAACTATGTCCATAAAACGCAAAGCTATCATTTTAACACCAATTAAAACACAAGAGTTTCCAAAAAAATAACAAATAATAACAAATATAGGGTCTATATTGTAATGACATATGGCAAGCAACATCGCCCAGTCAAATTAATTTCAAAATCTTGATTTTTCAACAAATTGTATGGAAGATGGTGCTGTTGTAGACAACAACATCGTCCACAAAAATTGTTGAAAAATGTACACCGGTGTCTTTGCTATTGAGAGAATAAAAGATAGCATGATGGCATCAGTGTTGGTAAGGGTTAGACGTACCAATATTTCAAGGATGTCAGTTCCAAAAGATGCGAAAACCCCCAAATGTCAAACTCTTTTCACTCATAGGCGATACTACACTTTATAAAAAAAAAACGACACTTTAGTAGCACAAATCTATACGTGACATTTTCCTCAAAATACTTTCTTGGAACAGAAGAACCCGATCAAACTGAGATCTCCCAAAACCATTGCACTGAATATTTTGCGAAATGAGATCTTATTTTCTTTCTTTTTGTCGGAGGCCTAATGAGCGAGCTTGACATTTTCGCTGCCGGAACTACGACAGTACTGCACTGGCGTCCATCCCATGTAGGAATATCTGACAATGAGAAAGCAGACAAACTGGCAAAGGTGGATAGCAGCCAACTACAGATGATCGATGCTAGAAACTAGACAGTGCCTCGCGGCATCATCTTGACAGGAAACAATACACAGTCACCGCACGCCTGAGAATGGGACATAGTGCCCTGCTGTCGTACATAAAGCCTACTGGACTGACTGACATAACATCAACCAGTACGGAAATGATTACCAGATACCAGCACATGTGCCATAACACTGTCGACTTGAGGAGCATAAGAAGGCGGTATGATCAGACGAGAAACAACTCGTAATTCAGTTGTGTGTGAATGGGTGGTGGAGGTGGAGGTGGGTGTGGTATCTATCCGCCTGACTCTCAGCGCTTGATTAGTGGACCAGATTCCTGGATCAAAACAAATGAGCACACTATTAGAGGACGTATGTATTTTGTGGCAAAAGTCTGAAATTTGGCACACATGTCCGCTATGTAGCCATTCGCATAGACGTAGTATCTGGCTGTCATCTTGAATTTCAAAATGGCTGCCCTGAAAGCTATTTCCTTTGCTATGTCAGCCCCTAGATGTTACTGTGGCACAACGCGTCGAGGCCTCACACAGACGGGCGAACCAACATACACGCGGACAGACACATGCCCTACGCAGAACATGGATCGCACCCATGCCTAGGACAATGGCCAAAGCGCACATGCACCAACGGAATAGGACTACACACGTACCAGCGCACGCCCATCGAATAGCAATCAACACTTGAATCTACATACAGTTTGGACAAGAAGACGCGTCCATCGAATAGCAATCAACACTTGAATCCTCATACGGTGTGGACAAGACGTAACTCAGACAGCATACATAGCGAGCATTACTCTAGCGGCCAACTAATCAACACTTTACCTGGACTTTGTGAATGAATTCAAACATTAATGGCGGACCTGTGCATTAATTATTCATATAACTTTATTATCAAAATTTACAATAGCGTGAATTTACGTTTACTTTCCTGTATTTATTAATGATCCGTTTATTTTGTAACTAACTGCTTAATTAGGAATTGCATTAATTTGAGTACCCGTATGCCATTATACGCTTGACCTTACATGACTTAACAGATGATGTGACGTCACTATGATATATTTAGGTGATACAGGATGAATTGAGTGAGGTCGTTCGTGGTTCGTCAGTCGGTTGGTCGGTTACACAGTTAGGTACTGGTTAGGATATTGTGGTAGGTTATTATTAATAGTCAGAATTGGTTTATTGATAATCCTTAGTTAGACCAAGCGGCTGTGTTTAGCAATCCAGTCATCACTCGTCGGGCATTCATCATTTAGGAATATAGGTTATGATAATAATATGTGTAAGTTCAATCAGTACGAACGTGTTACGTTGTTTATCTTAAAGCTAGATTATCGTTCTCGATTCACCAGGGGCAAACGCACTCCACCCCACCCAACCCACCCAACCACCCCCCCCCCCTTCCTGGATATGAAAATATATACAAGCACAATCTCGGTGGTTGAGGCTCCCAGGCGATGTGATCAAGAATTGATACACAAGAAAACGAAATATATACTTTCAGTAATGTCCATACATCAATTCCATGAGCATAGGCCTGGGCGTTTAGTCATATAAATTCCAGATTTAAAAAGTAATCGTGATTTTCGATTTAATCAGGTAATCGTACGTGTCTACATGAGCAAATCATTGATCTCATGAATGGTGGTGATTGTGTTGTTGGTTTCACAGAAAGTCTGGAAGCCCGGACGTGGTTCATGATTAGATACCCAGAGTAGTGCAGGGTTGGAGTTTGAAGAGAATGGACGAATTCAGTTTAAGTTATGCCCCGCCAATCTTTAGCCAAGCTCCACCCACGCTTCGCCCGTGTTTGGGTCGATCAATCCCTGAACAGCCTTGCTATCAATTTCCAGAAAACTATACAGGTAAGCTATTGAATATTTTGAAACTAATTTAACACCCAGTCAAATCAGTTTCAAAATATTCAACAGCATGTTTATTAAATAGTAAAGCCATATTACTCGTACAACCTGAAGGACTATTAAGCGTTTAACGATGACTAAATCGAGTCATTCATGACCTAATTGTTTATGACATCAGCCTACACGTCACATATAGTTGATTATGACGTCACATGATTGACTGCGAAACTGGATTCCTCAATTTCCAAACACTGACCGACAAAACATATGGAAGGTATAATGAACACGTGTCATCGTACAAATCACGCGAATTGTATGTGATTGATATGATTGGTTTCAACACTACGGAAATTGTGTTATGCATTCATTGAAGGCAGTGAAGACTTCAAAGTGCATAGTGAACATAATGCACAATAAAATAGCTCAAAACTTGTACACTATTGAAGATATTAGGAAGGTCCAACAAAGTGGGGTTCGTGGAAGACCCACAAAAGAAGACAAATCCAAATGGACCAATTAGCGATATAATGGCTCAAATGAAACCACCTCTCTTCATCGAACGCCATACATGACTTGAATCAAGGTGCAAAGAAAAATTTTCATCATTAACACTTGCATGATGAAGCCGGCCAAAAAGGACATGTGCAGAGGTCTTGAGGAATGCCCATCTACAGACCATGACGAGACTATTGTTTGAAGATTTTATCACTGGAATGACTGGCTCGCTAACGGAGCCAGTCATTCGAGTGTTAAATGCTAAAGAAGTGGTCTTCTCTTGGTTCTCAAATGGGCATTCAATAAGGACAGATTTTGATTTTCTTTACAAAATTTAGACAATAAAGTGTTACACCCGAATTGTCCTCCTTCAGAAGACTGTACATTCCATATCAGGCGAATCATGGAAAGCTTGATATATCTCTCCGCCATGGACGTGAACATATACTCATTAAATTTCGTATGCAGCTCACATGACTCTATATTAGACTTATTCGAATGCCGTACACGCAAACTGCGCAATACCTATCCACTGGGTATGTTATTAGTAATGTGGCTGATGGTGCTGTGATTGTAAGCATGATCGCACCAGGGGGCAATAGAACATTTACAGATTAATTCCAGCGGATATTGATGTCGTGTATTACATCACAGCTTGAGGCTGTCGGTAGGATTGACCTTTCAAGTTTTAGCTATGTCCTGCCCATATCTAGCTAGCTAAGCTCCACTCACACTTCGCCGTGTTGGGATCGATCGATCTCCGAATACCCTGACTATTAATTTCCTGAAAACTACACGGGTACGCTGTTGAATAGTTTAAAACTAACTATGGCAGTAACAGCGCCCAGTCAAATCAGTTTCAAAATAGTCAACAAAATATTTATTAAATAGTAAAGACATACAATTCGTACAACAACGCTTAATTCGTCACGAATTACAAGCTTGCGACGAACTTATCTACCTCATTAATGACGTCATTGATTACGACGTCAACATATACGTCCCATAGTTGATTATGGCGTCATACGATGTATGGATAAACTGGAAATGGCAATTGAGTTCGCGTTGGATAGATATATTGACACCATTCTAAGGCAATCATTTAGAGCGTGCAGCATGCAGAGCATATATGCACAGCTGAGGACAACTCTTCCAGCGGCTTCTATTACAATAAACTGGCACAGTTCCATCATTAACTATCGAAACAAGAAACAGCTGTTTCATTATCTATCTGAATATCTAAGGTAGTCGTATCCTGGTCGAAAAACACACAGGATAACTCAGGTGAGAATGGTGATCAGGTTGACCTGGGTGACCTGGATTGCGTTGTATTCACTATAAAGCAGTTACATGTCTGGCATTGTGCATAACCGCAACGGCAGTGGCGGATTCAAAGGGAGTGGGGGAGGCGGGAATGGCGTACGCATCCCACACCCTCCACGCCCTGAATTTGGCAACGCCTACAAAACACCTCACCCCTCTTAACATCAACAACAATATTTTAATTTGAAAGCAAACTAAGTATGCTCTTTTACAACTCGGAATCGCGGAAATCGGTACAGCAGAATTCACAAAATTTCTCTGTGCGTTACAACGTCAACGTTGTTCAATCTTAACTAGCTATCCGTCCTCTCATCATTTTAGGAGGAGAAGTTATACAACTGAGAGATGTGATCGGGTACCCATTAAGAACAGTGAACACCCATTGAAATATACGCAGACAACTGACAGAATAATCTAACTCTGCAATAACGTGTAGCAGTTGCCTTTCTCCCAGTCCTAGTAGAAAGGTTATACAGACGTGCGGAGATAACAGATTCTTCATTCAGCAATATTTGGTCATATGTTATTAAATACCCAAATATATTCATGAAATGAGTTGTTTCATCTTATATTTTGATGGGGGCATGAATACAGACATTAGTTTTTCGGTTCCTTCTCCGACAACGTTTTCTGCCAATCCTGACAATATCGACCAAACGCGATTTCGCCTATGAAAATACGTGTTTCTTGTAACCACACTGTGTAATCTTCTGGTAGGCTAATGATTGTTGGTACAACGCGGCAAATTGCGTAATTTGGCAGTATTTGCATGACAACAGCTATTTAGCGTGCTCTCAATATCTTCCTGGCTTGTAACAAGAATATTTTCCCCCAAATAACTAATGTGGTTAGGAGAAACTTGCACTTTCATGGGGAAATGCATTTAATATGCTTCAGCGTTCTGAGTGATCGCGATTTCTATTTTATATTATGTCCGTTAACCGATGGTGTGAGATGAATACCTGAAAGCTACAGACATGTTCAATGGTGGGGTTGCAAGGGGTGCGACCAATCACTCCCAACCCCTCCTCTCCGACAACACAAATCGGCGTCCCTCGCCCGCTCCCTCCCCGCCCCACCACCCACCCCTCGGACGGGTGCCTTGCGCTCACCTGTCGTGCCCTTTCTCCTCCCAATACATCTCAACTGTTGGACAATAGCGGCACAGTAATCTATTTTATTGGGTCTGTAGTTCTGATTAAAGCGGCCATTAATTGTGATAGACCTACATTTTGAATGTATCTTTGTAATTCCACAAATCTGTTAATAATATAATACTTAGTAATAAGCGTAGTGTTCCTTTCTTATCCAGCACTGAGATAATTGTGTTTGGGATCTTAGATCACTTATAAATCTCAATTCCAGAGCAACAATACCGGGATTATAAGGTACTGAAGATTTTGAAATAGTTTATTACAAGCTTCTGTTGCCTTAGGCACAACACCTTCCAATCGTATATTATCTTCAAAATATACAAGAGTACTTTATCGTCATACGTACAGCAAGTATCTATGTCATTCATATCTCATATATATTTTGTAATTGAACTGAACATATGTGCTGCCTTATATTGGAAGCCATGCAAGTAACCGCCAGTGGAAGCAATATCTAGAAGCTAATGTTGTCCTGGTCAGATATGCAGCAATAGCTTCCATCATAAGGTGGCAACAACCTTGAGCCCATTTAGGCTAAATTAGTATAATTTGTGACCGTTGTTCTCAGATTTTGAATGCTATGTGTAGGCCTAATTCGGCCAATCCTTACTGCCATCACAGCCATGACGTGATGCATCAATGAGACAAGCATCACCTTAACCCATCCAAATTAAAATTTATAATTAAATGAGTAAAAACTGGAAATTTAGCAACCAATTCACCTTTCCAGAGTACCCACCCATCATATGACGTCATAATGAACTGCGTGATGTGTGCAATGACATCATAATGAATGACGGCATGAATGACGTCGATAAGTACGTCACGAACGCATATTTGAAGACGGTCTATGCGTTGTTGTACAAATTGTTTGCTTTTACTATTTAATAAATATTCTGTTGAATATTTTGAAACTAATTTGACTGGGCGCTGTTGCTGCCATAGGCAGCAACAGCACCCAGTCAAATTAGTTACAAAATATTCAACAGCTTCCCTATATAGTTTTCAGGAAATTGATGGCTAGAGCATTTGAGGATCGATAAATCCCAACACGGCGAGCTGTGGGTGGAGCTTAGCTAGTGACGGGCGGGGCATGGCTAAAAATGGAATAGTCCATTGGCTGTCCATATTTACCTCTGAAGTGGCCGTCTGAGAGCACTTATATTTCAAAATTCCCAGGTATGATCCAGGAACCCACCCCGGGCACACTCCATCTGGCTTGAATAACGCCAGCCCGGGTGTTTGAGAGGTGCCAGTTTTCATGCACTCCTGTCCTAAAAAATTCCTGGATCCGCGCATACTATGATCTATTTTCGTACCACTCCTATTTTACTTAGGCTCCATTCCGCCCTTCCAAGATCAAGAATTATTTCCGTGACGCCAAAAAATGGCGACCCCGTAATCAGTTCGTGGGGGAAAGTGTGTCGGAAGATTTTATTCTAAGGTAATTATTCAGATATATGGCGTCTGTGGGAATGCGGTGAGGACTACAGATGCTTAGATCAGTCTTGGAAACACGTCTTCAACATTTTTTTATTCGTCCACGATATTAATACATTTCCGAAAGAAAAAGAAAAGAATTTTCTCATTCAGAATGCAGGAGAACGCTTCTCAGATCGTCTACTTTTCAATAGGTACAGCTGTGGTTGGCTTGGCTGTAAGACGCTTTAATGGACTTGCACGTGGTGCATTGTGGGTTGGCTTCAGTGTTGGTTTGCACAATCGTTAATACGTACAATTGCAAGCGGGAAAATGGGTTTATGGGAAAACTATAGCAGGAATGTGTATCTAATGGCGTAAGCGCGGAAGCGATGCTGCGCCTTATTTCCTCAGTCGGTGGGTGCAAAAAGTCTGCTTGGGTTGGATACCTAAATGTCACTGATGCCTTCCAGCTGTATTGCCGACACTAGCAGATGTCTATTCTGTAGCAATGGATGGAATAGAATGGTCAATGGAAGAAGCCAGATTTAGCTATGCCCCCGCCCAACTCTGACTAAGCTTCACACATGCTTCGCCCGCACCGGGATCGATCGATCTCTGAACTCTCTGACTTACAATTTCCAGAAATGTATACAGGTAAGCTGTTAAATTGTATGAAACTAATTTGACTGGGTGCTGTTGCTGCCTATGCAGCAACAGCGCCCAGTCAAATTAGTTTCAAAATATTCAACAGCATGTTTATTAAATAATAAATACATACGATTCATACAACAGCGCTTAGTCCGTCATCAATCCGTCAGCAGTTCGTGACTAACTTGGCTACGCCATTCTCGACATAATTGATTATATCGTCATTCTCCATGTCACGTAGTTGATTGTGACGTCATATAATTAACTGAGAAACTGGAAACCCCCATTGCCAGGATGTGCAGCAGTAGAACGCACATGTCAGTAAGCAAGTTAGATAGGGCAAGAATGTATCTCTTTAACCATTCAGAACAGTCCAGCAAACATAGCTCTTTTGCTCCAACATGTAAAGACAGAGCCGTATTTAAGGGGGGGGGGGGGGGGAAGCAGGGCAAACTCCCAGGGACCCCCACAAGCAAGGGGCCCCCACAATTTAAAAATGAAGAAAAAAATTATGCTCTTTTTTGGAAGTTATAGGACATTTAAAGCAAACTTTTTGAGTTTGGAACTCTTAATCATGCATTATAATTATATTCTAATATTTGTGAGTGACCCAATTCTTGTTTAGTGTTGGAAAACAATGTTAATTACGAAAATTTGCAAAATGAAATAATTTTACAACGAAAGAAAGCGGCATAATTCACCCTAAAAGTAGACTCTCAGAGTCTCAGAGCACCTAGATATGAAAAAGAATTCTGGGGGAGGACCCTCAGACCCCCCCTCCCCCAGCTCGTTTTTTGCCCTAGGGCCCCCACATATCTAAATACGGCCCTGCCTCTAGCTAAGCACCACCCACACCTCTCTCGTGTTGGGTTCGATCAATATCTGAACTCGCTGACTATCAATTTCCAGAAAACTATGCAAGTAAGCTATTGAATATTTTGGAACTAATTTGGCCGGGAGCTGTTGCTGCCTATGCCAATTAGTTTCAAAATATTCAACAGCATGTTTATTAAATAGTAGAGACATACAATTCGTACAACGTGTCAGACTATTAAGCGTTAAAACGGACTATTTCGAATCATTCATGACGTCATGACTATGATGTCAGCATACACGTCACATAGATAATTATGCAGATGATCGATGGATAAACTGGAAACAGCCCGTTGACTGCCCGAGTTGCTGACTCGCAGAAAAACATAAGAGGAAATGCGCCATATTCTGGCCATGGTATTGGCACAATAAGCATTGAAAGTCAGATTCTGTTCCATAGAAGGGGTTTCTCTTTGTCTGTAGCTTCAAAGACCCAGTGACCATCCATATCTTAATTACTGCTCTCTATACATCCCTTGGACTGTTCGTAACATTTGCAATGCGTGGAGGTGTTGCCTTAAAAGGAATCTTCTCAGTGGAAATTATCATTGATGGGTAGAGGTTTGCCTGCGTCCTGATTCGATCAAACCAGTAGTTGCCAGCTGTACAGAGCCCGGTTTGTGCAAGGGCGGGCGGGACTGGAGCCTCGGGGCCCGAATGCATGGGGCCCCCTAAAATTGCAATACACTTTTTTCTACCATTTTAGTTACTTTACAATAACAATATGTAATTTGCCTAAAGGAAAATAGTAGTAGTAGTTGTAGTAGTAGTAGTAGTAGTAGTAGTAGTAGTAGTAGTAGTAGTAGTAGTAATAGTAGTAGTAGTAGTAGCAGTAGTAGTTGTAGTAGTAGTAGTAGTAGTAGTAGTAGTAGTAGTAGTAGTAGTAGTAGTAGTAGTAGTAGTAGTAGTAGTAGTAGTAGTAGTAGTCGAAGTGAACGCACGCGTTTATTTAGCTCTGCAATTGCTACCCGCATTTGTTAGTTTCTAGCGCGATTTTGTAGATAAATTTTATACATATATTTCGTATTAGTATTTGCTTTCAAACTTTATGTTTAATTTGTAAATTCTTGTCTTGGTTGGAGCGCATTTTGTGTCTCCATTTTCTAAAGGCATTCCTCTTAGCTGGCGGATTCCGCCATTTAATAGGGCTCCTCTTACTGTGGTCAATGCAATACATTTCTCCCCGCGCCAGTCTGCTATTTCTATAGTTCGTAGGCTAGCGCATTATATTTGGCAAGATCGCTTGAGTGAGTGGATTTAATTCCTTTGTCATTTGTAAGCACAAGCCTAGTTCTTTAACTATATAAATCCTTATAGTCAGTTGGCTGTCCCCGGTCAACTCGAACAGACTAACAAATTTATGACTATACTATCTATTCATATATTGGTTAGTATACTTTAATCGGCTAGGTGTTAGTGAACCACGTAGAAAGTGGTTCAAACTAACAAATTTACGACTGTACTCTCTATTCGTATATTTGTTGGTAGACGTCAGGGTTTCAAAAGGGGACACTATTTATTTAGTGTTTAGCTCTTTCCCTGACGTCCTGGTGTTATATAAGTATATATTTATTATATATTGTAGTAATATGGGGTTCCTCCTTTGATAAACCACCATGGCAACCTATAAGCGTACCCTAAGCCTTAAAATAACAACTAAGGGGTGGGGTGTCACGGCTATCGACGTGTATCATGGGTTAAAAGACGTCGTTGGCGCGGGACCTGCTACTTTGCAGGGGCTTATCAATGTTACTAAAACTGTATGGAATGTAACAGTGTCAAATGAGGGGGTCAAGGAAAAGCTTCTGGAAGATGCTCTTATTGTAAAAGATAAAGTTTGTAACGTAGAGGAAATCGAGTCAGATAGGTTGCTAGTGAAGATGAAAGTTCCACTAGAAATTCCAGAGAACAGAATCATGAGTGAACTCAAGAAGTATGGCAAAGTGCAAAAGATTGAACGGGAAACTTATCCCTTTGACAGAACGCTAGAAAACGGTGTAAGACGTATTTGGTTTGATAAAGTGGATAGCCCTTTACCAAGCAGATTGACGCTTGATGGCAGCTTTGTCCTGCCCTTATGGTATAGAGGGCAAATTAAAGAATGCCGGATCTGCCTAAGTACTGACCATTTGGCAACATTATCAGGAGATAATCGCCCATTAAAGGATGCAACTGAGTGAAATGCTTCTGAAGCAACCGCTACGGAAGCTGTTGTTTTGGTTCATGCCACTGTAAATGACACAAACAAATCATCAAATCCTGTTAAAGTAACTACAGTTGAGGAAATTCATGTATTAGAGGAGGGTATAACCTTAAGTCAAGAAAATACTCAAAATGCAGTGGAGCCAAACGTTGCTGTAAAAGACACGCAGAAAAATGATGATCTTACAGAAGAGCCAGTTTACAATTCCTTAGAAGATGAATTAAAATTAGGACAGGATAAGTTTAGGACTCAGAAGACAGAAAGTTCAGTCGATTTTCCGCTAAGCCCACTTCATTTAAGTCAGCTTGAAGATATGGTAAATGATGCGCCTGCCAAATGTTACTTAAGTAGCAATAAGCGTCATAAAGAAGACAATAGCTCAGAATCTGAGATTGAAGTAAATGATATGGATGATGATACAATGTCAGTTGCAGAATCAGATGTGTCTATTCAAACACAGAGTTCGCAGATGAAAGATGAAATGGTAATGTACCGATCAGAAGGGGGTGAAGTGTTAGTGCCATATGTAACGGCGAGAGGCGTGAAATATCGTCTACTGCGCCATGATTCTGATATTTCCAAATATGAATATTTGTCTGTGGTAGAACTAGGAAATATTTAATTCGCAGGAAAATTAGGTAAATGGTCTAAGAGACGAGCTAAAAAATCTAGTTAATCTAATGATGGCGGTTGTAAACATCATTTTGCAAATTATGATTATCTGCACCATCAATTGCAGATGATTAAATACCGAATTCAAGCAGCGCCACTTGCTTGAAGAATTAGCAAATGAGAGAGTTGATATTGTTTTTCTACAAGAGACCAAAATTCAAAAAGCTGAAGTGTATGAATCTCCCAATGATATTTCATAAGGGCAGATTTTTTTTTTCTTTATCACAGGATAATAGTGCGGGAGTGGCCATTCTTATCCTGCCCGCTGTCTCAACTATGTTGACGTTATATCGTCGTCATCAGATCCAAATGGACGATGGATTTGTGTATCAATTGATGTACTAAACACAAGTTTAAATTTGATGTGCCTTTATGCACCTACCTCTCATCAATTGCGCCGTAAATTTCTAAATGATGTGTCCACAATAATTCAAGACAGAACGCCTGAAAACCTAATTATGGGCGGTGACTTTACTTGCATATTAGACGAGGCTAAAGACAGAAACTCTAGGTCTAATTTTAATGACACATCGCATAATATTTTGAAACACATTTGTGAAAATAAAAGCTTGTTAGACACTTATCGGATTGAAAATCCAGAAGGCCAGGAATTTACTTGGTTTTCAACCGATGGAAGGTTAGCTTCAAGGTTAGATAGGATCTATGTAGAACGTTCATTGAAAGGTTACATGTGTAAAACTAACATAAAACCAGTAACTTTCTCTGATCACAATATGTTTTCCATCATATTAGACAATGCTGACTGTGTCAAACGAGGAAATGGATTTTGGAAACTTAATGTAGCATTGCTACGAGATAGTTGCTACCGCAAATGTGTGGAAAGTTGTTGGAGGCATTGGGATGAAAGAAGAGGTTCGTATGAATGTATAACAGACTGGTGGGAAGATGCTAAATCAGACCTAAAATATATTTCAAGGCAGTATTCCATTAGGAAAGCATGTGAAATATGAAAGCGTAAAAAGGCGCTTCAGAGGTCGTTGTGTAAAATTAATAAGAAAATTAATGATGGGGAATATAATTATTACGAACTATTAGTTAAATTAAAAGGTAGACTAAATGAAATAGAGCAATATCAGTTTGATGGCGCCAAAATAAGGTCAAGAGCACAAAGGCACACCGAGGGCAAAAAGCCTACACGTTACTTTTGTAACTTGGAAAAAGCAAGAGGTATAGAGAAATTAATGCGCTCACTGAAGACTAATGATGGAGTACCAGTGTGCTCAAATGCAGAAATGATTGAAACAGTATCCGAATTTTACAAATCATTGTATAAATCTGAGGGAAGAGAGGAAACTGCAACTAGAGATGTTTTAGCTAATATAACGAAAAGACTTCCAGATTCATGTCGCGAAAGCTGTGACCAATCAATAACAACTGATGATTTGACAAAATCCCTCAAAGGTATGAAGTTAGAAAGGTCTCCTGGATGTGACGGACTTCCAGTTGAATTGTATCAAACATTCTGGCACACATTTGGGCCAGTATTAGAAGAAATAGCAACCAGCATTTTTAAGAAAGGGGATCTCCCTACATCGGTGGCCCAAGCATATGTTCGGCTTATATACAAGAGGGGTGACAGAAATAAAATACAGAATTATAGACCAATCTCTCTACTCTGTGTAGATTATAAGATTATTACTCGGGCACTAACATTAAAACTTGGCGCAATCCTAGGCGAAGTCATTCATGATGATCAAACCTGCTCTGTGCCAGGAAGATCAATATTAAACAACACTTTGCTTATACGGGACCTTATTCAATTAGTTGAAAAGGATTGTATCCCAGCAGCAATAATAGCACTTGATAACGAGAAGGCGTTTGACAGACTTGAATGGGATTTCTTGTTTAAGTCTTTAGACCATATTGGCTTTGGTTCAAGATTTATTAAATGAGTGAATATTTTATATACTGATATAACAAGTTGCTATTTAGTTAACAATCAGCTATCCAAACCTGTAGTGTTGGAACGAGGTGTCAGACAGGGTTGCTCACTGTCCCCGCTTCTATTCGTCATAGCTATGGAATCGTTGGGGGCCACATTGAGGCAACGCAATGACTTTCAAGGAATATGTATACGTGGCGTAGAAAGGCCACTAAAGGTTTCTCAATATGCAGATGATACGACTGTGTTTGAGGGTAAAAAAACGGATTTTAGAATTTTAAATGGAGTATTAACAGATTTTCAAAAGGCATCAGGACTTAAAGTCAATAAAGACAAATCTAAGGGATTGTTTTTGGGCGATTGGAAGGGCAGAACTGATAATGTGATGGATATTAACTGCTCAAATGATGTCATAAAAATTTTGGGTATTTACTTTAGTAGAGAACAAAATGTATTACTAAAGTGGGAAGAAAGGATATCCAAGCTAAAGTGTGCATTACTAAATTGGAAACGACGTCGCCTAACTCTCTTTGGCAGGACAATTGTCCGTAATAATTTAATTTTATCTGGACTGTGGTATACCGCTTCTGTAGTTCATATGCCCAAATCAGTAGAGTCAAAGATCAACACATTACTTTTGTCCTTCTTATGGGAGGACAAAGCCATTTAGTATCACAGTCAAACCTCACCAATGAAAAGCATGCCGGAGGCCTGGATTTGGTTAATGTTTCAGCAAAGTGTGCTTCTTTAAAATTGAAATTCTTGAATAAGTTACTTACTTCAAACTCATCTTGGTCAAGTGTTTCAAGGGCACTTCTCCAAAGGTACGTTGACCCATTTCCAGTAGAATGTGTATTTATGTGCAAAAAATTGCCACCTAATCATCAAAAGATTCCAAATGTATATAAACAACAGCTCGAAGCCTTAAAAATATTTACACGATCAATGCCACAACCCAATTGTTGGGGAAGATGCCTTAGGGCAACGTCTTTGGGCCAACAAGTTGATTCGTGATAATGATGATGTATTATATGTGCTCTCTATGGCCAAAAATGGTATTCAATATTTACGTGACTTGGTAAAACCGAAATCTCGTAAATGGATTGCGATGCAAGATGTAGCAAGAATAACATCAATGAGACATATTGATGCTCAGTGCTTATTTGTTAGAATAAAGAATGCAATACCTGCTGTATGGTTCAAATTGCCGAAAGCACGTGGCAACATTGATATGTTGCAACCAACATTAGTATTCATGTCAGAACATATAAAATACAACATGGCATCTAGAGACTGGTATAGAATTATAATGCAAAGTAGGAGACAGACTCTTATTGTGGTTAGGCATTGGAACAATTTAGGATGCACGCCAAAGAACTGGAAAATGCCTGGAAAGCAATACATCTACCTTGTCTACCAGGAAATGCACGGGAGCTGGCATGGTGATTACTCCATCGAAGGCTATGGGTCGGTCATCTTACTTATATGCGTAAAATATCAAGTACAGACCGGTGCTTATTATGTAATACTGAGGAGGAAACGATAGACCATCTATTTACTCAGTGTCGCATAACTACAGGCTTTTGGGTATATATCAATATGCTCCTTGCTAAATTTGAAACCAAATATGTGAATTTAGTGGCTGAAACAATTTTGTTCAAAGATTGCTCAACTATCGGACGAATCATTAATAGCAAGGAGAAAGAATTGTTAATAACCCTGTTATCTGTAGGAGTGTGGGCCATCTGGAAACATCGGTGTTCAGAGGCCAGAGATAAAACCGGCAACAACTATCAGAGAGCCATACAAGCTATATTTCGATCATTGTTGATAAACTGCATTCATTGTGAATTTTACAGGCTAGTAGAACATGGGAGAGAAAGTAGATTTAAAGACGTATGGTGCAAAACTGTTCTAGTATCAATTGAATACGGATATCTAAAAATATCAGAAGCGGAACTTGTATAAGCTAGCACACTCGCTGCTTGCTGTATATTGATAAATGCTATTTTAATTTAATTTAATTGCCTTTATTTTAAAATTGTAATGCCTTAGGAGACTCTAATCTTGACGAATATCCTAACCTTGGGATCAGAATATTTAAATATCAAATGAGCATTATGTCAATATTCTGGAGATGATCCGATTTTCAAGTTAACAGAGTGTGATATCTTACAATTAGCTTCCTGTTGTAAATATTTACTGGAGGCGTATTTGTTCCAGGGTAATTTGCAAAAACTTACAATGAAGTAAATTTAGAATGTGAACCCGGAGCGCCATCTAAGTAGTCATAGTTTGTATACGTTTGCTTTGTGCATTATATTATATAAAGGCTACTACGTCCGTTGGGTATTTAATAATCGGCTAACTGGCGTCAATGAGTGCCTTTTTGTTACTTATTGACCAGTCACATCGCCACTTGTTTGCGATCTGCACTCGCTATTTGGCCCTACTACTATACGGTGTGCTACGTTAAACTACATATGATCTACTTAGCCTGCCGGTCATGAATCGGCTCAATGGCATCACTGATTAGCAGTAGCATACTGCTAATTATTGATGAGTGGCTTTACCACTTGTTGGTTAGCTATGCTCGCCATTTGGGCCCACTACTACACGGTGTGCAAATAGCAATGTCTTTGTTGAATTATGTTATGTTATCAGCTCTTTATTAATTATGTTTTCTATGTAGTTATGCCACAGTTGTGGTATATGATAATAGAGTATTTTAGCTTGCACTGTTTTGACATGTTAGGTTTGTATTGTTATTCTATTAATAAATCCTGCTATTTCAACCGATTTTTTATGGGGGTTTGCAAGCCTTTTTAAAGGAGTTCCTCCGGGAAGTGTATCCGACTGCGTCAGCGTCGGATTTTCAAAAAAAAAAAAGTAGTAGTAGTAGTAGTCGTAGTAGTAGTAGTAGTAGTAGTAGTAGTAGTAGTAGTAGTAGTAGTAGTAGTAGTAGTAGTAGTAGTAGTAGTAGTCGTAGTAGTCGTAGTAGTAGTAGTAGTAGTAGTAGTAGTAGTAGTAGTAGTAGTAGTAGTAGTAGTAGTAGCAGTAGTAGTAGTAGTGGTGGTAGTAGTGGTAGTGGTAGTGGTAGTAGTAGTAGTAGTAGTAGTAGTAGTAGTAGTAGTAGTAGTAGTAGTAGTAGTAGTAGTAGTAGTAGTAGTAGTAGTAGTAGTAGTAGTAGTATTAGTAGTAGTAGTAGTAGTAATAGTGGTAGTGGTAGTAGTAGTAGTAGTAGTAGTAGTAGTAGTAGTAGTAGTAGTAGTAGTAGTAGTAGTAGTAGTAGTAGTAGTAGTAGTAGTAGTAGAAGTAGTAGAAGTAGTAGTAGTAGTAGTAGTAGTAGTAGTAGTAGTAGTAGTAGTAGTAGTAGTAGTAGTAGTAGTAGTAGTAGTAGTAGTAGTAGTAGTAGTAGTAGTAGTAGTAGTAGCCCCTCATTGTGTTGATAATTAATCTTTGATCATTGATAATTAATATGCCCCCTGTTTAAGACTATATGCTCGGCCTCAACGTGGCGCAGGAGTGTAACGCACTGGGTGTCAATCCAGACATTTGGAGGGCTAACCAGAGCATTATGCACAACGCTAATGAAATGACACTTGGAGATCGAATCAACCGAAATGGGGCTCGCCGTGAGGATCCGCCAGGCAGGTGCAGCGCCGGGCTCCACGCCCCGAAGGAGCCCACCCTCAGCTACTGGAGGTCCCATCAACTCGTCTTGTGGAGCCAGGGGACGAGGATGGAGAGCTACTGGCCAACCGAAAGAGAAGACCAAACCCAAAGAGAACCCTAGTATCAACATGATGCACTGGAACGCAGAAGGGGTTACCAACAAGAAATCAGAGCTCGAACAGTTCCTGTACGAAAACAAAATTGTTATCTGCTGCATCGAAAAGACACACCTGCAAGAAGGTAAACCATTTAAGATCAGAGGCTACCAGATATTCCGGTGTGATCGAAGAGGAAGAAAGAAAGGTGGGGTGATCACCTTGGTCCGAAACAGCGTGAACGCCAGCCAGATCAAAACATTTATGGAAGAGGCAGAATATATCAAGATCAAGGTAACAACCAGCAACTCTGTGATTGACATTGTCAATTATTACTGCCCTAATGACAAGAATCTCTCACTTGACACAATCCAGGTCCCGGACTGCCACTTCCTCATTGCGGGAGACTTTAATAGCCAGTCCCAGAGCTGGGGATACAGAACACTTGATAAACGAGGAGAAGACATTGAAGCATGGCAAGATGAAAAGCACCTTTTACTTGTCAACGATCCAACAGATCAGCCTACCTTCTACTCGCGCCGGTGGCACTCGACAACAACGTCGAACTTGGCATTTTGTACAGAAGACATTCACAGTAACCTCAGTAGAGTGGTCGGATCGCAGTTAGGAGGAAGCGACCACCGCCCAGTCCTCCTCTCTCTTTCTGGAAGTATTTCGACAAGTACACCTCAACATACAAGGTGGAACTACAAAAAGGCAAATTGTAGTCTGTTCGGCATTCGTTCCAATGAGCTTACCCATAATATAGCAGCAGAAGGGAGAAACATCAACAATGTGGTCAAGAAATTTAATTCAAGTATCCTCAAGGCTGCCAACGAAGCGATTCCTCGAGGGCTCAGGAAAAACTACCGCCCCTCCTGGACAACAGAACTGCAAGCAGCACATGATAAACTAGACAAGGCCAGAGAAGATGCAGAGGGTAATCCCTGTCATGAAAACCACGTCACGCTACAACAAACTAAAGCCAGGTATCTAAAGACCAAGCTGGAGGCCACTAGAAGAAGCTGGAGGGAAAAGACGGCAGGGTTTAATTTAGAGAGAGACACCCCAAAGCTATGGAGACTGACTAAAGCACTGAATGATGAGGGTGTCGGGGGAGAGAAGATTACTCTTGAAGCAGATGGACAAACACTGACAGGAAAGATGGCTGCAGATGCCTTTGCGAAGGCATATGCAAAAGAAAGCAACATTTCTATACCACGGATGCGTCAAAAAGAGGTTCGAAAAGAGAAAAAGGAAAGAACAGACACCAACACTCACGATGCAATGAAAGTTGACATTAGTTTAGCAGAACTGAAGAAGGCTATCCGCCAATTGAAGAAGAAGAAATCTCCCGGGCCAGATGGCATTACGAATGAAATGATCCAACACCTTGGTAATGCATCTCTCCGCAAGTTGCTAGACATCATTAATCTCAGTTGGACCAATGGAGAGGTTCCTCAGTGCTGGAAGGAAGCCAGAATGACTCCTATTCTGAAAAAAGGGAGGAACAAGACAAAAATGCTGAGCTACCGTCCTATCAGTCTTACAAGCTGCATATGCAAGACCATGGAGCGCATCATCAACCAGCGGTTGCAGTGGTACCTGGAGTCGGAGAACATTATAGTTTCAGAGCAGGCCGGCTTCAGAAGATACAGGAGCACAGAAGATCAAACAACACATCTTGCACAGGTCATAGAGGACACTTTTCAAGCCAAGAAGGTGATGCTAGCTGCCTTTATTGATCTGCAGAAGGCATTTGATAACGTGTGGAAGGATGGCCTCTTCGTGTAGCTCCGGCGCACAGGCATCGGTAGCAACATGTTCCGATGGACCAAGTCGTACCTACACAATCGCAGAGCTAGGGTGCTGGTGGATGGACAATCTGGACAGAATGTATTGCTGAGACAAGGGGTGCCACAAGGCGGAGTATTATCCCCAACTCTGTTCATACTCTTCATTAATGGCATTGTAGCAGAGCTGCCCAATGGGATCCAAGCAGCCCTCTGTACAGATGACCTCGTACTCAGGTGCACCGAGGAGTACACAACGACTGCCACGTACAGAATGCAGCTCGCCTTGGACAGAATTACAGCTTGGGACAATCGCTGGTGTATTACCATCAACAAAGAAAAATCATCAGCCATGCTATTCTCACTGTCCACCAAAACCAAGGTTGGCAATCTGACACTGGGCGGTACTCCAGTCGAGTACGAGGACCAGCAGACATACCTGGGAGTCACCTACGACAGCAGATTAACATGGAAGGAGCACATACAGAATGCAGAGGCAAAGGCCAGAAGAAAGCTTAACATCATGAGGAAGCTTGTAGGAACAAAGTGGGTGCCAATGAAAGGACCCTCAACACCATCTACCTAGGTGCCGTACGACCACATCTTGAGTATGGATCCAGCTCATGGATGACAGCAGCTAAATCTCATCAACAGAACCTCGACAGAGTATAAAACCAGGCACTGCGCATCATCACTGGTGGAATGAGATCAACACCAATAGAAAAAATGGAGCAGACAGCAGGCATCCCCCCACTTAGCAAAGGACTAATCCAAGCTGCAAAGTTAAAATCGTTCAACAACCACCCGATGAAGATCAGGCAAGCACAGCTGTCATCAGGAAGCCTTAAAAGATCAAGTTTTGTGAAAGAGACAAAAGCACTTCAAAGGAAATACCAAGAAATGTTGCCAGCACAAATAGAAGACCCAACCCACACCCTTGATCCTCCACCCTGGGAAAACAAACTATAGAGCATAGCAATTCGCACCACAGTACCTCATCTCACCAACGAAAGAAGAACACAGTGATGTGAGTAAGAAGGCCCTGACCCTAGCCATGCTGGAAGAAATGTACCCTCAGGATACATGGATAAGGATCTACACAGATGGATCAGCCAAAGATGCAATTAGGAGCGGAGGTGCCCGACTGCACATACAGTATCCAAACGGACAACATGAGTCAGCTGCAATACCGACGGGCAAACACTGCACAAACTACAGAGCTGAAGTCGAAGCACTGGTTCATGCAGCTAATACCATCAGCAGAACAGCAGACCCTATTGCACAGAATGTCTTTTTATCTGATGCCCGTTCCGTCCTTGAGGCTATCACCAAAGGTAAGCTGCCACAACTACAAACCATCAAATGCTTTCGGATAGCATTGCAGTGGATCCGAGGAAATGAGGAAGCGGACAAGATGGCAAAGGTGGGTGCAGAAGAGAATCAGACAGAAAACATGGTTACCCATACAGAGATGAAGACTATCATCAAGTCACTCTATAGAACACCTCAATCAGAAGATGCCTACCATCATCACTCGAGGCCAGAGCAAGTGACCATTTTTCGTCTCAGAATTGGACACAACAGACTAAACCAATGCATGTACAGGCGGTTCCACCTTACGACGTCGCCCGCTTGTCCTTGTGGAGAAGCAGAACAGACCACAGAGCACTTCAATGTTGCAGTACGTATCAGCTGCTGAGAGAAGAGATCTGGCCTTTGTCAACCTCTTTTCTTGAAAAGCTGTATGGGCCTGTGGAAGAACTGCAGAAAACTACAGAGTTCATCTTGAGATGTTAATTTCTTAGCCGACATGATACATCTCTAAAGTTCATTGAAAATCTGTCACCTAACTCATGATGTAGTCAAAACAAACAAACATCTCATCAGAGTCGTCTGACTTCACCTTTCCAGAGTATCCACCCATCATATGACGTCATAATCAACTACGTGGTGTGTAGATTGACATCACAATGAATGACGTCGATAAGTACGTCACGAACTCATATTTGAATACAGTATACGCGTTTGTGTACAAATTGTATGTCTTTACTATTTAATAAATATTATGTTGAATATTTTGAAACTAATTTGACTGGGCGCTGTTGCTGCCATAGGCAGCAACAGCGCCCAGTCAAATTAGTTACAAAATATTCAACAGTTTCCCTGTACAGTTTTCCGGAAGTTGATAGTTAGGGCATTCGGGGATCGATCGATCCCAACACGGCGATGTGTGGGTGAAGCTTAGCTAGTAATAGGCGGGGAATAGCTAAAAATAGGAAGTTCCATTGTCTGCCAACAAGCGGACAAGCGGTTTAACATAGTCATTAGGCCTATTTCTGTGTTGCTGTCCGCCGGGATTTTATTTCTGACAGAGAATCTGAGTGTCTGTGGACTAAATACAGTTAAGCAGGTGACTACGGCCCTGAATGCTGTATTGTCAATCTTACATTAGCACATATATACACATAATTCTGACTCAGCGGAGGCTAAACAGCCTCTCATTGATGTCCAGCGGGAAAGGACTTTTACAGAAAATAGGCAATGACAAAATAATTGCTAATTTTGTCGCAATTAGATGTCACAGAAAACACATTTGATTTCTTTATCGCATAGCAGCAGGCCAGCGATACGACTATTATATCCTGCAATTTATTCAAGCGAGTGAGAGGCCGACTGTTTCTCACTATCTGGGATGTATTGTAGCGTATACTGCTAACTCTCTAACTAGCTATTGCATGGTATACTTGCTAATTTACTGTCAAATGTTTCAAAATAAGTTAATAGCTCGATTTGTTCTCCGGCTGGATATTTATTTGTTTGCGTTGTATACAGCTGGACGTATTACTAACAGTGAACACCATGCTATGGACTTCACTGTAGTAGGTAGATATTATAGCAAGCAGATCAGGAAGCTTCTAAACTCTATTTCCAAGAAGTCCATTTCTTTCCTTTGCGACACCATAGTTTCCAATCCATTCTTTCAGGACTGGAATGATGTATGCTAGACGCATGCGTCTTAGGACTGCTAGTGGTAATCTAGCCTTCCCATGCAGTCCAGCAACTAAAAGAAGATACATGGATGTTCGAGCTTTCGTCAAATTGTTTTGGCATGTAGCAACAGACCTTCACTTTCTGACATCTCGTGTATGTTGTTGAGTTGGCAGCATTGAATTGTTGACTATTCACCTCTCATAGTGAAGGTATGGCGATGAGCGCTCGATAACGTAAAGGTAGATGGCTACCACATATTAAATCTCTTAGTAGACATGTGTGCTAAATGGCGTACTTTGTACTGCTGCGTGCGTATGCTCGCGTGTAGGTGCAGACTTTTATTAATAAGTACGTGAATATGTGTACACTTGCGAGTGTGTGTCTCTACCTGAGTGTACGAAACGTTGTCCATCCGTACATGCGCGCGTACTTTTGCAAGAACGTGCACAACTGTTTCCTTATCCGCTGTACTGGGCAGCGATATAAGAAACACTGGATTATTGTGTCATTGATTTGGTTTCCAGTCAAAGGATTTACAAATAATGACAACACAATATGCCTTATAGGCTATTTCTTGAACCTGTCACAATCATTTCACTGTCAACATGTTTAAAAGGCTTCACAACATCGTAGTTATATAACTTGACCTTCAGAGCAAATTGAATTGGATCTGCCCCGGGCATAGATACCGTATAACATGCTCGGTGTGAGGTGGTACAAACAAGATTATCTAGCGTAGGCTTGCGCGATTATTATTGACCACGATCGATTATTTAAGAATAATCTTAAGAATAATCGTGACTACTCGATTAATCAGCCTGGGTAAATATTACCAAGACATAGCAATAAAAGTACAACTAGAACGAAAGATGCAATGGTGTTTAGAGAAGTACAGTTGCAGGCCAAGAGATGACAATTTTTGAAAATATATCACTGGAATGCCTGGCTCGATTCTCGAGCCATTCATTCCAGCGATACATTCTCAAAAATAGTCCTCTCTTAGCCAATGAATGGGCATACATTCACTTAGCAAACTGCCAATTTTCGTGACCGATCTCATTAAAATTAATTAAACGCTTACGATTGAAACATGTATGCAAATTATTCATGATTATTCGATTACTTAATTTTTTATCATATAATTTCACGATCTAAAAAATTATCACGATTTTCGATATAATCACATACCCGCACAAGCGGAATGTGATGTGGTTCCTCATCAGCATACCCGACTCAATCTTGTTTTCCCGTGATGAAGACTTTGTGGATAGTAAGGGAGATATTGGTGCATGGGAAAAGAAAATGGCTGTGATGAACGGGTCATGTGGGAAGACGAACACAAAACGGCCGAGTGTCCTAGCCCTACTCGGTAATAACGAAGATTACTGGGCCGCTACCGGGACAATACTGGGTCAAATTTGGCCCGGTATTGGCCCAGTAATCCGCGATATCAGAGCTTTCGTTTTGGTGTGAATAGTGAAGTCGGGCCCTATCTCTTCAGGAACGTGACCCAGTGGTCTTAAGGTAACAATGCCGTAGGGTTATTACTGTTAGCCATCCATCTTTAGCTAATGAAATTTATTAACTGAGAGCAGCTGGACTGAGTGAGGAATATGATAAATGTCATTAGCTAGCTCACATTTGGTAATAGGATATATTTGCTCTATGACGTACAGTTATGCGTGAGTGTGTAAAGGTGCACGCGTCAACCCATGCATATATCATGTCTGCGATGGACCTTTCCGATTTTAGCTATGCCCCACCCATCGCTATTGACACCCCATCCACAACTCGCTCGTGTTGGGATCGATCCCTGAACTGCCTGACTATTACTTTCCAGAAAACTATACATGTAAGCAACAGCACTCAGTCAAATCAGTTTCAAAATATTCGACAGAAAAGAATTAAATAGTAAAGATATACAATTCGTACAACGATTATTAAGCATTTAAGACGGACTAAATCGTATCATGCATGTTGTATTTGATTATGACGTCATCATACACGTCACGTAGTTAATTATGACAGCATGCGGTGGATGGCAAGGCCCATTATGTTAGTGGAAAATCACGAGACAGCGGCAGTGCAAAGGCGTGTTCGGAAAACTGGACTTACCATGATTTTCATGAAAAGATGATATATATATGTGCATGCATACAGTAGATATAGCACGCGTGCGTGGATGCGTGCCTCGACGTGTGGGTACATTGCGGCGTGCGTATGCCCGCGTGTAGGTGCACACTTTTATTAATAAGTACGTGCATATGTGTACACGTGCGAGTGTGTCTCTACCTGAGCGTACGAAACGTTGCCCATCCGTACATGCGCGCGTACTCGCGCATGCCGACATGTGCGTGTGCACGTGCGCGTACACGTGTGCGTGTGTGTGCGTACGTGCCTAGTCGCGCGTGTGTGCGCGTGTGTGCGTACGTACGCGTGAGCGCTCGTGCGTGTGTGTGCGTGCCTGTATGTGCGTGTATGTGTGTGTGTGTGTGTGTGTGTGTGTGTGCGGGCTGGCTGGCGGGCGGGCTGGCGGGCGGTGTGGGCGGGCGCCTACTACACTGAATATGTGTACACGCTACGCTCATACCCGCGCCCATATCTCGGCGCTCGCCTTTCTTAAATATTACCGAGGTAGTTTGTCCAAGAGCAACGGATAACGCGTGTATAAAGTTAGAATTGATAAATCAATAATGATCGGCTGCCAAATAGGCTTAGTCGGCGTTGTCTGGCAGAAGATTGCAGAGCGGTATACGAAACTCCCGCCGGCGCAAAAACAAATTAGACGTATCTATCTCTGACGACACACCGACGTGTCACTTCTTGTCCAGTGACAAGCAGATGTTTAGTATTCTTTTAGACGCGTGTTACCATTGATCACTCTACCGCCGGCGCGCACGCTGCGTAATATCTTGGCAGCAAAACCGCTAAGATCAAGAAAGTTATTACCGATATTATCGCCTGGTCATACTGTGAGGGCAGCGTGCCTGGCTAGGCCGCGCGCGCAAGGATCACATTTGTCGCTCACTATAACATGGTGCGTGGAAAAACGGGTTTATCTTATTAGGAATTTTGATGTGTAGAGATTTGTGTTTTTTCTGACGAAAAGTAACGGGAAAATGGATATTTATTTTGCGAAAGTTGTAGGGATCCGAAAAAACATAGATTTATACCAGTGCAAAGGGCCAAGCGGCCCGGAACAGCCTCATCAGTCCATTTGTTGGCAAAGTGAAGTGTATTTTTGAAGATTTACCACTGAACTGACTGAATCGGTAACCGAGACAGTCATTCCAGTGGTAAACTTTTTAAAAATAGCCTTCTTTTCGCCCACAAATGTACATTGAGAAAGCAAAGATTTGAATTTGCTTGACCACCGACCCTTTGATGGCCAAGCCAGCCAACAGATTTATTTTATAACGTCTATTGTTAAATTGACAAACATATTCGTCTCGTCTCATGCCATATGAATTTCGAGCGCTGTGGCGTGCTGTTGAGACTGGGTCAGAAATGACTTTAAATTAAATATATTTTCAACCACATTCACCAAATGCCAATATTTTGAAATTAATTTCACTGGAAACTGTCTGTGTAAATCTGTATCGGGTATTATTTCTAGAACATAAGTAATTACGATATTTTATTTTATTATTTTCCAAATAGTAACTTGTATCCCCAAGTTTTGTTAATTTACTATCGTTGCATAGCGACACCCGTGTTTTCTTATTTAATCTGCATAACCGGGTGTTTTCCTCGGACGGTTATTTAATGACGTGTTTATCATTTTACGTGATAGTCTGAAAGTGGAATGAATCGACAGAAACTTGATTCGCGGTTAAATCCTATCTACACCCTCATGACGGCCAAGGAATTCTACCTGTCGCTGGACTACTGAAGCAAACCATTGCCGCTAGAAGGTATGTTGAATGTAGGACGTTAAAAATCTCCGTATAATATCAAAATTACCAAAGCGAGGTTAGTAAATTTTTTTTTTTAAATACAATTTGGCGAATTTAAAAAGAATTCACTCAGAACTTTGAAAATTTCGATACCAATTTATGGGTTTGATATTTGATTTATTTATTTCGACCAGACTTGTAATAACGCGATGCGATCTGTCACACACTGGACCTTACCAGTTTTAGCTATGCCCCGCCCATCTCTATTTAATCCCCACCCACAGCTCGCGCGTGTTGAGATCGAGCGATCCCTGAACTCCCTGACTATCAATTTTCAGAAAACTATACAGGTGAGCTGTTGAATATTTTGAAACTAATTTGACTAGGTGTTGGTGCTGCCTATGACAGCAACAGCACCCAGCCAAATTAGTTTCTAAATATTCGACAGAATGTTTCTTAAATAGTAAAGACATACAATTTGTACAACGTTTCGGACTAATAAGCGTTTAAGACGCGCCATTCGTGTTCTAATTGAGTATGACATCATGCTACACGTTACGTAGTAGAGTATGGCGTCATCTGGCGTCACATGATAGATGTATAAACTGGAAAGCTCCATTATCTGACGTCATGCTTAAAATGCAACACTTGTCAGCTGACGTCACGAGCAAAAGAATGAACGTCCGTCGCGCAGTCAAAAAGTCGGTCACGAAAGTGTATGAAGTACTATTAAGCGTGTATGCCTTGTATTTCGCGTATTTCATGACGTAATTGTTTATGACGTCAGCCAACGGGCGACGTAGTTGATTATGGCCTCATATGGTTGACTGAGAAACTTGATTCAGCATTTGGTTGAACACTTATTTTGCTTTTCAAAAGTAGTTTTATTTTGTCTTTGAAGCTTGAAATACGTGTCCCGGTCAATGCCTCATCGACAAACAATGTTACGTTGAGCGTAGCTCTGGTCGACTTATACGTATTAGGTAGCTCAACATAGCTTTGGATTGGGTTTACGTTTGTCCAACGAATCACGTGGATGCAACCTTGGGCAAACGTAACTAACATTCACTCGTCCAAGGAACGTACGCAAAACGTTGTCCCAAGGTACCTACTTTGTTCTCAACCATCCAAGACAATGCTAGCGTTGGTCCAACAAAACAGTACGATGGACCAAAGTAGTATCAACTTATAGCAAACTACATTGGGCGAACCAATAAAACTTACACTTCCCTGGGACAAATTCAGTAATCGTGACTGTACGCTGTTGGATATTTTAAAACTTATTTGACTGGAATTATTTTCAAAATGTTCAACAGAAGATGTTTTACGCATTTCATAAATTATTCTTTCCAATGTGTCTGGATACGGTGGAAAAAATGATCAACTGCCGCAGAAACTTCATGGTCGCGTGCCCCTTCCCCTACCCTGACCCCATATATTCGCCTCTGGTCTGCCATAACCACGGTGAGAGGCTCATGCCAACGCATGTAAAATGTAGTGTAAGCAGAGTAGTAATTCATGAATCCATTTCCTCGCTCAATCATATGACGTCATAATCAACTACGTGACGTATATCCGGGTGTCATAATCATGACGTCATGAATGATTCGATTAATCCCGTCTTTAACGCGTAATAGTCCGACACGTTATACGAATTCTATGTGTTTGCTATTTAAGAAACACACTGTTGATGCCATAGGCAGCAACAGCACCCAGTCAAATCTGTTTCAAACTATCCAACAGGAAATTGATAACAGGGAGTACATTGATCAATCGATCCCAACGCGGGTGCTGTGTGAGTGGAGCTAAGCTAGAGATGGGCGGGGTGTAGCTAAAACCTTAAACGTCCATTAATCATTTGAACAACTAGAATATGAAAAATCAATTATATGCAAGATCACTTATATTAAATATTTGAAACGAATTTAACTGGGAGATGTTGCCCCCACCCCCTAGGGCAGTATCGGCTCCAAGTCAAATTAGTTGCAAAATGCCCAACAGCCGACGTGTATGATTTCCTTAAAATCCAGATTCTGAAGCGTTGTAGTTCAAAATGTCAATGCGGGAATTTTTTATTAGAAACTATCAGTAATTCGCGTTTATTTATCTAGGTATGGTACAATATTTATGAAAGCAAAATTAGGAAAATAATAATCAACATGTAGTACATTAATCGATTCGACGCCGTGATACGGTTATAGCAATATTCTACCAGCCGATGAAAAGTAAACACGTATGCGTACCAACTGGGTGAAACTTCTATGACCTGACGGTTGCGGCGCTACTACGACACATGTATGCCACTATGGCAGTTATTGGTAACGCTCTGCGATATTATTGCACTCAATGCTAGTGTTGGGAATTGGTTCTATTTTTCTGATCGATGATTGGGTTTAAATACTAAGCGATGCTCAATTCATGATTGATCATAACGGGTTCTCATTTTTTACCCATTTTGAATGCAGTAATTATAGCATGTTCAAGGTTAACTACCCCTTTCAAACAAGGTCGTAGGTATGACAGATTCTTAATAATTTAAAAAATAATCTGTTGAACATTTTGAAACTAATTTGACTGGAAGCTGATGCTGCCTTAGGAAGAAACAGCTTCCAGTCAAATAGGGTTCAAAATATTCAACATGTTATTGGTATGGTTGCTTTGAAATTAACATACCATTTCAGTGCTTAAAGAATTAATGTCTGAGACTAAGGAGTAATAATCTATAGTTCTAACAATTAAATTTAAATTCTTTTCCAAAAAGTATTCGTTTTCTAGCTTGACCAGTTAAAATATATTAATAAAGTCAATTTATAAACATCCATAATCGATTTCTGAAAGCATCATCGATTTGTTGGTTGAACATACAAACCAATCAATCATCGATCAAATCGATTAATCGGAACAACACTGCTCAATGCAGCCACATTTTAAAATGTGTGTAATATATTCAGGCGAATATGTATAAATGCATTTCTATCGAAACACCTAACTTAAAGATGGAATGTGTGAAATCTTGGATTTATCTTACGCTGGAGTGTTGTTGTATTACATGTGTGCAATTGCCATACCAAGGATAGTAATTGTTTGATAGAAATCGATATTTATCCGAACATCATCACACACATACACCCACATTTTGGCAAATCGTTATTAGCATACGAGTATAAACACTGCCGAGCAGATGACATAATATATTTAATCATATAAGAAATTGGCAGTGGTTGGTTATATTTCCCAAAATGGAGGTTTCGTGAGATTAAGAGCACCAACAACACTTCTGATAATAGGATGTATACCTGTCTATGTCAAAGACATATCCGTAATTACTATGTTGCAAAACCTTTGCCAAAATATGTAGTGCAAATTGTTCTCTCCACTTGATAGTACCTCGGCGTTAGTCATACCATAACATGATACAGCATTCGGTTTGATATGCACACAACCTATGCAATTCACCTCACCAGAGTATCCATTCATCATCTGACCTTTTATGTCGGCATAATCAGTTCAGCGCGTGTATGATGACGTCACAATCATTACGTCTCAAAGGGTTCCATATAGACCGTCAGCAAATCTCAAAGAGTCCGACACGTTGTATAAATTGCATGTTTTTTGTAATTCTTTCCTATTTAACAAACATGCTGTTGAATAGTTTGAAACTAATTTGACTGATGGGCGGGGCATAGTTAAAACCGGAAAGGTCCATTTGAAAGGGATCATTGCACTATGGTCGAGTGACAGACTAGTGTTGAATAGTTAAACTTAACTCTAACCCAACTCCAATCCTAACCTTACCCTAACACTAACCCTACCCCTAATGCTATTCATAACCCCAGCCCAAGCTCCAACCCCATCCCCATCCCCATCCCCAACCCCAACCCCGATCCTAACCCTAGACCTAAACCTAAACCTAAACCTAAACCTAAACCTAAACCTAAAACTAAACCTAAACATAAACCTAAAACTAAACCTAAACATAAACCCAACCCAACCCTAACCCTACCCTTAACGCTAACCATAACCCCAGCCCCAGCTCCAACCCCATCCTCATCCCATCCCCATCCCCAACCCCGACCCTAACCATAGACCTAAACATAAACCTTAACCCAAACCTAAACTTTAACCTAAACATAAACCTAAACCTAAGACTAAACCTAAACCCAAGCTTAAGCTATAACCCTAACCGTAACCTTAAGCTAACCGTCACCATACAGTTGTTGTCAGATCGCTTACGAGCAGTGGCTACACTAAGAAAAATGGAAAGATGAACATGATTCAACTGTCTGGGTGTGTCTGAAAGCGTCTGCGATCATCTGCGATGCTGTTCTTTCACCAAGCTATGGGTGTTTTGTCAGAGACGACCTGTGATGACTTACGGTTGACAATTTATGTGAACCAGAATGTATGACTTCGACTCGCTACCGAATCGTTCCATGATGATGTCAATATCTCAAGGTCATGGTCAATGCCAAGGTCACACACTGTCGAATGTTGTCGATTATAAGTAAATATCGTATCTGTGATTATAGCATGGTCAATGTCAAGGTCACACACTGGTGAATAGTGTCGATTATAAGTAAATATCGTGTCTGTGATTATAGCGCCAAAATTCTACAATGATCAGGATAATGCACAGCGGTATATAGTGGCAAACATCTTCAAGTGGCTGACTAATGGAAAAGGTGGGCATCTACGCTATGATGTGCAGGCGTATGCTAATAATGGGATGTTATTTACGCCTTCCTTTCCTAACTTGCTATCACTTGCTCAGCACTAATTATAATATTCTGTGTATATACGCCTTGTGATATCGCACATGTATGCGCGAAATCTCGTCAAAATAGACACGGTTGGTCTTAAAATGTACTACAATTGAATCCGGTTATTAGCATTCTCGAAGGCGTACTGCCGTTTCCAGCGTAAGTTTATTCCATAGTAGATTAGACCAAATTATGTTCCTTCATGGCGCTATTCTTCATGTTCAGAGTGTGAAAAGAGTATCAGGAATAGTGCGAATGTGTCAGCAGTGACAGGCAGCAAGCTTAATTAGAACTGCTGTGTGCGCTATCCCAGTTGTACAACATTAGTCATAAACATGTCACGCCATATAAGTATAGTTTTTTCCAAAGGGATCTATGATCCATGGATATGGATCCAAAGTTTCCAAAAGGACTGACTGCACATTAGTGAACCAATGACGTTTCTCTTCCTCCATTCCTCCCAGCTACGCAGCAGGATGCCTTTGTCATTGACTGCATGTGTCGCCGATAGGTGTACATGTCTAAACTGCGTTCATGAAGAGATTAACGTCTGGAGTGTTCTACAGCTAGAAGGAGAAGGTTATCTAGAAATTTCCTTTCCTCATCTATAGATTTGAGTTTATGTTAATGGTAGCTATCGGTTCCCAGAGGGTCCTCTTATATGGCATGCGTCCTCGTCAGCTTGCTGAGCTTGCCTAGCTTGAAGTTATATTTGCCACACACACAAACAATGGAGAAATTCAGTTTTTATCTCTGCCGCACCAATTTCTAGCTAAGCTCCGATCACGCATTGCTGGTAGAGGGATCGATCGATCTCTGCACTCCGTTAATCTCAATTTCCATACAACTATATAGATAAGCTGTTGAATATTTTGAAGGTAATTTAACTGGGTACTGTTGTGGCGTCCAGTCAAATTAGTTTCAAAATATTCAGCAGAATGTTTATTAAATAGTAAAGACTGACATACAAGTGTAGAACTTGGCGGACTATCACGTGTTTAAGATGGACTAAATCACTCCATTTATGACATAATTTATTATGACAGCCTACATGCGACGTCATATGATTGACTGAGAAATCGGATTCACCAATTGCCATATGGCTGGAATGGTGATGGTAGAACTCAATTTGGCAGAGTAAGACTCGATCAGGGAAGGATCTTGCAGTTGGGTCATATGCAGTAACATGTTGGCACTTGGTGGTGGTACCATTTTGCAGTCACGTGGCCAGGTTAATGAATGCAAGGCGATCGTTGGTATATGCGAAACATAGGAGGTAATATATCTTTCCATTTTAGATATGCCCCACCCATCTCTAGCTAAGATCCACCCATACCTCGCTCGTGTTGAGATCGATCGATCTCTGAACTCCCTGACAATCTATTTCCAGAAAACTATATAGGTAAGCCATTGAATATGTTGAAACTAATTTGACAGGGCGTTGATTCTGCCTATGTCAACAACAGTGTCCAGTCAAATTAGTTACAAAATATTCAACAGCATGTTTACTAACTAGTAGAGACATACAATTCGTATAACGTGTCGGACTATTAGTAGTTAAAGACGGGTCATATAGAAGCATTTAATACGTAATGATTATTACGTCACCCAACACGCCGTTTAACTTATTATGACGTCATATGACCTCAGATTGATAGAGGGATACTCTGGAAAGGTGAATCCAAGATCATCGGTCAGAGTACAACGCCGAGACCGCGGTAGTACGTGTCTGGTTTATGCTGTATGAGGATCAGTGTGTGCCAAGTCTGAAGTCGCTGTTCTGAATATGAGAATATGTTTGTTTCTTGGATGCACGCAACATCGATGTTATAGCGTTCGCGGTCTGATACTAGTGAATATTGCTTAGATGCAGAATTCAGGCCCCGTACATTCCATGCTATGGTTGCAGACTCTTGGGGAGATTGCGACAACTGAGGATGTCAAATGCACCCCACTTTCAGGGGAATAGTTAGACTTAATTGGAGTTGCCTCTGAATGCGGTTGTCAGCTGGCAAACCTCGATGGTGTTTGTTCCCCAACTAAGTGAGCTTCCACACAAAGTAGTGGGGTACCTTAGTGGCATTGAGTGTTGCATTCCGGACAAGACCACCAAACTGTCAAAGTTTGTACTTACACATATTTTATTTGATTCTTTCAATGCATCAAAAAATTATAAAAAATATTTTTTGTTTATGCACTATTTTCCATTTGGCTGCCAATATGTAATATAATGACACTGAAAAGTACCTAACTGTATTGCATACCAAATTCAAAGTAGATTACACATATAAATAGTGCACACATCAAGATTTAAATTTATGTTATGTTATTCATTATTCTACCAGCACTATTCACACAAAATAACAAAGCCTCACTATTAAGGCCGTTTCCATTGGTGCTAGAAGATGGTGGCATTTCATTATTTATGGTCATACGACCAACGTCTTAAATAGCCAGCATCTTGTAACAACATACGCCTTTTCATATATCAACAAAAAGGTAATGTAATAAAGGGGCATTTGCTTTTAATACTGATTAATTTGTGTTGTCGATTAATGTGTCCGTTATAGACAGGCTTGCATGTAGTGTTAAAAAGTATATTTGCCGCGGTATACATCACACGACTCACCGGAGAGTATTACAATTATATGTAATGGATGCATATATACATGCTTGATGCCATATTATGTAATTTATTATTTTAATAATATCAACCCATAAATACTGGAAACCCTGCTCCTTATGATGACCACGTGTTTTTGGGTCCGCAATATGATGGTTATTTAAGATATGTGGTCAAGAGTAAGTCATGTTAAAGCATGAACCCGAAAAGTTGGGTGTTTCTGTTCAACAAGTAATAACCATATACCTAATGAAGCGATCTCCTTTATATACACCCCTATGCTTTATTCTTAAGAAAATGAATTTCTGATTCTCATTTATTTCAGATACTGTATTGGAACATATGTCAAGTGCGCCAAAAAAGATGATAGGAAACCACTTACAAGGCCCACAAAAGGTGGTAGACAATGACACATACAAGATATTCTTCAACAACATTTGTGAATGTAAAAAAATGGACGCGTTCATCTACAAGTACCATTCTCATTTGACGTTGATTCCTTCCCACATCCGCTTCTTGAAAATAAGGTGTCACATGCCATACAGCTGTGAAAAAGTCAAAAGAACAAGGAAGTCCCAAATAAACATAGACACTGGATCATACCAGTAAATACCGCAAGCAAAGAACATCAAAGAAATTTTCGTTGTCATCGGCGACGAAAACCAACATATATTTCTTTTGTGACACTGAACAACATATCCTGATGCGATATTCTACTAGGCGCCCATAGCCGATATTGAGAGATTTGGCAACATCGATAGAGAATATAGCAATGCTTGCAAAGATTTCGCATGTCACTTAGTTCTCATTGAGGCAAAGTATCACTTTGATTGCCTTAATAGATGCAAAGTCCCACATTCGCGAAACGTAAACTTCCAACAACGGCATCAAGGTGTGCGAGCTGACCACCGCATTTAGAGGCACCTCTTGTCATGCCTAAGCTTCTTCAAAGATACTGTTTTCAACATCCTCAGTCGCTGTAATCTCCATACTAGTTTGCAATCGCAACATGAAATGTATGTAGCCTGACCACCGCATTTAAGTGACAAACATTACGATCATACTTTAAACACTATAACTTCGAAGTTGCATGCATGCAAGAAACACACGTATCCACTCATTCAGAATTGCAACTGTAGACTGCTTACAAGCTGATAAGCAAGCAGCAGTAACAGGCCATATACCGCGATCTGGGTTTTGCAATCGGTCAGAGGCTCTATGTTTTGGATACGTCAGCGATCGTGTTGCATTTATTGAACAGGCCATACCACACTGTTAGAAATCCAAGGAGAATAATGCCCTGATCAAGTCATCTACCATCCGCATTCCAGCCAGATGGGAATTGTCTGTCTTTGTCGATGTTAACTCCAACCTAGGCAATCTCAGCAAAGCGGACAAGGATAGAGGACACAACATGTGCATGGGGTCATAAGGTATGGGCAACCGTAACAGCAATGTAGATGCCCTGAATGTTTTCATCAGTGATCATTATCATGTGCCACAGCTATTCCCTTCAAGCACTCATGTCATCACGAAACAATATGAACAGGACGGATCACGGGCCGTAGAGCAGAGACCGGCTTCAAGGTCACAACAGTTGTCTTCAACCAAATTGATTGAGATGCACATTGATGCACTTTGCACTGTTTCAAATTCCCTTTCATATGGAAGCGCCGGCGCCAACTCTGATCATAAGCCAGTTTCTGTCACTCGACCTCGTCTGAAGCCCATTTGTAGGCTAAATAAGCACCACACCAACCACCGTGACAAAGTCAACGTTGAACAAAAGAGACCCTCGATGAAGAGATAGCAACAATTGACATAAACTAAAAATCAAACGAGGCTTTATCAAGAGTACTTAAATGCACTGAAACATCAGCAACTAATTTAAGAGTTGTCTAGAGTAACAACAGAGCTGGACACTGCACTGCAGATTTACCCATTGTAAAGCTGTCCGAAGAACAGAAGGCATTACGGCTAATCATCTATAAAAATGAATGTTGCTCGTCAACCACTATCGCTTTCCGTGCATAATACTGACGGTAATTTCGTCAGCACCGACCAGTGAAATGTAGATGCGACCAGAGAATGGTTTAAGAACCAGTTCACGGATCCGGACATTTGTAACAAACCAAGCCAACTACAAACACCAATTGAAACAAGTGAGGTTGAGAAGGCACTTAAGGCGCTGAGAAATGGGTGTGCATCTGAACCCGACAGCATCAGCAATGCTCTGTTTAAGCATGCAGGCGATAGCATCGCCAAACCTACTACGCACATAATAAATGCTGCCTTCATGCAACACCTCCCCATCAACGCTGTTGGCTAAAGTATCCTTGTCGAACTGTCCAAACCCAAGACGCATCCTGGACCACAAGCACAAGTGTGGCCTTAGTTGCCTTTAAAAGCATCTGGAAGATTGTGTCCAATGTGACACTGTGCCACATCATAGAATAGATTGACAATTTCTCTGGAGCATTCCAGCGGGGTCTTTAAATGAGGACACAGCTGCGCAGACATTATATTTGATTCAGCGAATGGTCGTATACATTGGACTCAAAGTATACACACACGCGCACACACGCACGCACGCACGCACGCACGCACGCACGCACGCACGCACGCACGCACGCACGCACGCACGCACGCACGCACGCACAAGAAACCGATCGCGTATGGTTTATTTGGCAGAAATTGGCATGCGCATTTCGCAAAGCCAATGTTCTTAGTGTAGAGATGTGTGTCCTGAACTCCTTCGAAAGCAACTTTAAACAGGCAGTGCATTAAACACCATAGCTGACAATCCATCCTACACAACTGCACACGACTCGTTCTGTGGCACAACCATCAGTATCATTCAGTTCTGTTTAGAATGCGAGCAAGTGGTGATCACACAGTACCCTTCACCTTCCACAATAGCTTCTGGAAGTCCAGAACCTCCAGATCCATGCACAATCGTAGCAGCACTGTCAGTGAAGGTTGCAGGAGCACCTGCCACAACAGCTACCACACGCCTAATGGTTTTAATTACAACAAATTGTACTTCAAAAGCATACAATGAACAGCTTATCAGATGCACACACAAACAAAGGGCAACCAGATATTTCATATGTAGTTTTGCAAAGGAGGACACTCAATGTACACAAGTATGTAAGCGTCCTTATGCCAGATATAGTGGATGGTATAAATATCATATGTATGTATATGTACAACCATTGCATATAGGTGTAATAATCTCTGATACACAATTGTACACATTTTCCATGCAAACCTGTTAATAACGGACAACAGAATGCCATTTATAAGAAAATGTAATTGTGGTTACAAGATGCTGCTTATTTAAGTCGGGTGATCTTACAGCAACCCATCATAAGGAGCCACCATATTCTAGCACCAAATCAGGTGGTCTTAATTGTCAGGTTTTCCTCTATTTCGTTCATAATGCTGTTAAAATAATGAATAATATAACATAAAATCAAGCGCAGATGTACTGTACACCTATTATAAATGTATTCTGCTTTGAATGTGTTGTATCAGTATAATTAAAAGGTTCTTGAACTGTGATGTTTTGTGCCATGTATTGAATTATGGCAACAATTTTGAAAATATTGCATAATCCGAAGAATAGTAGATATATTTTTTGGATCCATTGAGAAAATCAATATAAATATGTTTAAGTACACACCCTGAAAGTGTAATGCTTTTGTCCAGCATGCAACGCTATGCTCGATTCTTGTTGCTAAGATACCCCACTAAAGTTAAGTTTCTCAACTAAGTTGCTACGTGCGTATGAGACCGGCGTGATGGGTGGGCTTCGTCACCCCCATTAGTCCCCCAACACCACCCCAGCCCATCTCCCATCTGTATGTAATAAAATATACAAACACCTTTCGTTATATAAATGTATTTTGTTTAGGAAGTATTTCCTAGGTAAATCTGCACAATGTGCCATTCCCTCAAGCAAATATATAACAGTTGGACAAGCAGGAACAATGGGATTATTTTGAAATCCGACGCATGCAGATTCTTTATAGCGCGTGCTGTATGTAGGCGCTGGTTATTGGTCAATATAGATAACTTGGATACCTATATAATCATGTATCGGGATGTCAATAATCTCAACGTAGTATGATTAACCCCACTTGCGTCAACAACCCCTCAAAGCAATCAAAATACTACTTATATCAATTTACCGTTTTAATGGACAGCATTTATCAAGTAATTTCAATTTTAAAAGACCATTTTTAAAATAAATTTACCACTGTAATTTCGGCCGGCTTGACCATCAAAGGGGCAACGTTAAAGAAAATTTAAGTTTCAGCTTAGCCAGTATCCATTTGACGACCAAGAGAGGCGTATTTTTTTTAGAATTTACCACTGGAATGACTGGCTCGGTTACCGAGCCAGTCATTCCAGTGGTAAATATTCAAAAATACTCTTCTCTTGGCCTGCAAATAGACATGCCTCAAGACCACTACGTAGCTGATTTTGGTTGGTTTGAACTAGAAGGTTTGAAGTTTGAAGGGTTAAGGTGACCCAAGAGGGGTTAAACCCATAAGGGTGAAACGGTGTCGGTAATGTCCTTGAGAAATATCCATTTGCAGTCCAAGAAACGACTTATTTAATTTAGCACTGGAACAACTATGTCGATAACAGAGCCAGTACTCCTAGAGGTAAATTTTCAAAAGCAAACTTCTCTTTGTCTCAAAAGGAACATTTTCTAATAAAGAATTTTAACATTTTAAAACAAATTTCCGGGTTGAAGTAATAAAACAGCGTTTTACAACCTTGAACTTTATAATTGAATTTTATAATAATAATCAACAACTTTTCCATGTTTCTACATTGAATCGTAGAAACGTGCCGTAGAAAAGTGCCTCCTATATGTTAAAGTAGTTAAACGATGCTTGTGATGATAGCACGTGCTGGGTATAAATTACCTCTGTTAACCGTTAACAGTTATGAAGAGAGTTTCACTGTTAGAGATACCAAGCTGAGAAATTGAGATAAGACGCTACTGAGCAATGGCGAGTGTCAGGTAGCAATGGGGGACGTCTTATAATTACGGAACATTTTGGAGCAATGCCACGTATATGTCTTTAAGGTCTGACTGCTAATCATTTGTAGATGTCATATACCACAGGTTATATCTCTGGACAGGGTAAATATTTTGAAAACAATTTGACTAAAAGTTGTTGATGGATAGGCCACCAACACCTTTCAGTCAAATTGTTTTCAAAATATTAAGCGAGTCGTGAGATTCTGCTCATTGAAATTATTTTATGGTGGCTTGTGGCAGGGAGACAGTTAAGAAATCTCTATGCACTGCTAGCCCATCGTTTAGACATACATCAAAGTGGTATAAACCACGTCATTATTTATATCCGTTTCGTTACCGAATTGCCTGTATTTCAGGTGCAATGCAATAATACAGGTAGGCTGCTGAGAAATTTGAAGGAGGTTAAATCCTGAAGATGTTACGCGCTTAACCCGTTGCGTCCCAAAGGACGAATTCAAAATACTCATTTATGATATAATTAATATTATGTGGAATACGCTGAAAGTAATTTGACCAGGCCATTGGGAGCAACAGCGCTCAGTCAAATTAGTTTCAAAGTACTCAACATAAACTTTCTTAAGTTGTAAAGGATTTTTGGTGGGGTATTTTTCAGTCGGGGGTTCAAAGGCTAAACATGCGATACGTGAATTATACAGACATGCTAAATTGTGGCATTTTGTGTACATGACAACGCGGCTATAGAAATG
>CM067367.1:18657595-18697176 GCA_034401795.1 Chaetoderma sp. LZ-2023a
GCATGACACGTGTGTTATAGCCATTGTAGACGACGAGTCTCCTCCCTTGGATCAGAGTTTTGATACAGATCGGCTATGCTTTATTACACTCTATGTTTATTTCCCGGCATTCACTAACGTCAATCGCTCGTGCTATTGGGATTATGGGCTTTAGGAGTCCGCAGATAAAACTAGGTATACTGAGATGAGGGTGAGCTTGTGAAGCGTAGACAAGAGAAGGTCATCTGTCGGAATCGGCTTTCCAACTTAGGGTATTTTCTTATTAGCAGTTATTTATTGGCACAGATTTGGTTCCCGTGAATGCCTTGCACGGTGAACATAGATGGGGGCGACAGTTTTCCGCCCGTGCATCCGTTCCATAAAACTATATCATCACACCAAGACAAGATACTGTTAGATCCGTGTATAGCAATGAGATAAGAAAGAGAATCCGGTTCCCGTGAGGGAAATCTTTGTGTCAGAAGTTAAGGCGTGGCTTATGGTATGTGCAAGTCAGTGATTCTCCTGATAACACAGGTTACGGGGTCGTGCTGGAACAATACCGGGCCATATTGGCCCGGTATTGGCCCAGTACGCGCCCAGGAACATGTGTCATCAGAATCTACTCGTTTTGAGCCGTTCGCGGGCATCTCTGTCACGCGACCACAGTATCTTCTGACTAGTAAAGACTGATCTTGGATTCTGTAATATGGGACTAGCCAGTTGGCGCTGTTCCAGCCAGAGCCAAAAGCTTGCAGCAAAAGGCCTGGTAAGAACCTTTCTTCATAAGGGCATGTCTTCTGGAATCGCCAGTGAACTGCAATTGTGTACTATTCTGAGTGTCTCCGTGTGCAATATTACTTAGTTAGCATCTGAGCACAGGTGTAGAATCATTAGTTACGTATTGATGGGTCTATTTTGAGCGATTTCCCGACCATTTTAGCTAATGTCCGTGTACCTTATACTCGAAATGGGAATGGATTGAATCAATTGGAAACTTTCCAATCTGAATCCCCCGATTATAACTCTTAACGCATCTTGTGTCAACAGCGCCTCAAAGCGCTCAAAATACTACTTGATATATCAATTAAACCTTTTGATGGTCAATATTTTTCAAGATATTTTTATTTTAGAAGACTATTTTTGTAAATTTATCACTGAATTCTGTTTCGCCGGCTTGACCTTTGAATGAGTAATGGTAAAGAAAATTAATGTTTTTTACTTCGCCAGTGTCTACCTGCAGGTCGAGAAAAGAGTATTTTTGAAGATTTACCTCTAGAATGACTCGCTCGTCATTCTAGTGGTAAATATATAAAATACTCTTCTCCAAGCCTTTCAAATAGCCATATCTGAAAACCACTGCAAATTTGGGTTTTTTTGGCCAGTTTAACCATTAAAGGGTTAAGTTGACACAAGAGGTGTTAAAGTCGCAATGAAATTCGTTTTAGAATATTCAACAGAATCGGTGTTACATTGTAAATTAATCAAAGACTACAATTTAGACACTCTCGTGACTGACTAATGCCAACTGCGCGACGGACGACCTTCAGTTTCATTGTGACATCAGCTAACACGTGACGTATTTGATTATGACGGCATATCCGTGAGGGACAGATCTAACGCCACCCCACGCCATGAGAATTGATATTTGGATTCCAGCATTGAACCACCGATTAATGGGTGTGTGTACATAGGCCGATACTCGAACATTACCTCATGTACAAGACGTCAAAAACTTATCGCTTTTAAAAGCCATTAACTCGTCAAATTGATACTTGGAGCCGTCAGTCTTCTTTCACTTGCAACCAGAAAACTACATTTTCCATCGCGTCGAGTGACGTTTAAACTGGATAATATCTCAAATCTACAGAAAGTTTTGTAAAAAGCTTGTTTTACCTGCCTGAACCCCCCCCCCCCCCGCCCCTCCCGTGACGACGATAATGAATGTTACGGTGCCATTGCATCATCAATGGATCTTTCCATTTTTAGCTATGCCCCGCCCATCACTAGCTAAGCTCCACCCACACCTCGCCGTGCTGGGATTGATCGATCACAGAATGCCCTAGCTATCAATTTCCTGAAAACTATACAGGGAAGCTGTTGAATATTTTGTAACTAATTTGACTGGGTGCTGTTGCTGCCTATGGCAGCAACAGCGCCCAGTCAAATTAGTTTCAAAATATTCAACAGAATATTTATTAAATAGTAAAAGCAAACAATTTGTACAACAAGGCATAGCCCGTCTTCAAACATGCGTTCGTGACGTACTTATCGACATCATTCATGACGTCATTCATTATGATGTCATTGTACACATAGCGCAGTTCATTATGACGTCATATGATGGGTGGGTACTCTGGAAAGGAGAATTAGGGCTAGGATGTATTAGTTCAAAGGGGATACATACGACGAAGGGCCAAAGCACGTACAATAATGCTTTTGTATAATTAAAATTAAATTAAACATATTGCTTACTTATTTTCGAATTCCTTAATAGTTAATTTCGTCACGGAAAATCATTTTCTTCAATTTCTCGTGAGAATCATCAAGTGACGCCATCGCGGCAATGATTGTTGTGGCATGACGTCATCGCTTGAGTAATATTTTGTCGTCGATGATTTATAGCTCACAACAGCTCATTCAGACATCACCATATTAATTCACCTTTTCAGAGTATCCATCGATGATTTGACGTCGTATGACATCATAATCAGCTAAGCGGCGTGTAGGATGACGTCATAAGCATTACGTCATACATGATTATATTAGGCCCGTTTTTAACTCTTAATAGTCCGACCCGATGTAAGAATGGTATGTCTACTATTTAATAAACATGCTGTTGAATATTTTTAAACTAATTTAACTGGGCGCTGTTGCTGCTTAGGCAGCAACAGCACCCAATCAAATTAGTTTCAAAATATTCAACAGCGTACCTGTATAGTTTTCTGGAAATTGATATGGTCAGGGAGTTCAGAGATCGATTGATCCCAAGACGAGCGATGTGTTGGTGGAGCTTACCTAGAGATAGAAAGGTTCATTATATGCCAGCGAGACGCTAGTGTTTGTTAAACTAGAACATGAATCAGAGCTGATGTTCAACTTGGTACCTGCATGATAACCACGTTAGACGACCGTTTCTGCTAATCTGAAAACACGTGTGGTGTGAGCTGAATCCACGTGCTTGACAATTCATGCGATGACGTCCTACTGTGAATTTTATGGCGTGCCAAATTTCATGAATGTAACCAAAATTTTAATAGTGAGAATTTTTGAAAACCTGTTTACTATTTTTGCGGTTTTTATTGAAATCTAATTCAAATGTGTGGTTTCCACCAACATCTCTTTTGTCAACAGCTCCCCAAAGCACTGAAAATGGAACTTATATCAATGGATAAGTTCGATCTGTCAGTCAAGTATATGATGTTATAATCAACTACATCACACGCATATGCAGGCTGATGTCACAATCATAATTGACAGAGATACTCAGTCATGAACCTTGAATAGTCAGTCAGTTTTACGCATTGTAAGTTTTACAATTTAATTAGCATGTAAAATTAACCCCTCTTGTGTCAACAGCGCCTCGAAGGGTTACTTAAATCAATAATCCTATAAGGGTCAAGATTTTTCAAGATAATCATAAGACTTTTTTGGTAAATTTACAAACTAAAAAGAAACTACATAGTCCGTTTTGGATCAGCTTTACGACTAACTGGTTAAGTTGACCCAATCAATAATCAAGGAGCATTTTGTACTAGAGTGACTACCATAGGCAACGACAGCCCTGGCAGGTAAAAAAAACAACAATGAACAGGTTAGTAGTATAGTTAGCATGAAGTTCAAATTCTGGGCGTTCTGGATTCAAAGCATTTAAATCGAACCTAACAAGCATGGTCGGAGCTTAGCTAGATAGGCTGTGCATAGATAAAAGTTCATTTATCATTTGGCCATTTAGTGGTCAGGATATTCTAAAGCAATCTTTGGCTTGGTCAGTCTCCATTTGCAGAGTAAGAGAAGATTATTTTTTAACATTTACCATTGGATTGACATGATCTTTTACCGCACCAGTCATTCCAGTATTGAATCCTAAAAAACATCCTCCATCCCTCACACCCTCTCCTCCCTCCCTCCTTTTTGCACTCTTGGCCTGCAAATAGACATTACTCAAGACCACGGCAGAGGCATATTTTGGCCGGCTTGGCCTTGAATGAGTTAACATGCCATATCCAGTCAATCTCGGTAGCTAGAAACTGTCGAGGTCCCTAATAACATCTTTGCAGTGGAAACGCTTAGCTACAACTTATTGTGCCCTAGATATGTTTCTGACTTGAAATCGATGGCAACCGCTTCCTGAAATTTGAGACTCCTAATTGCCAATGGATTTCTCTGTTACAGATATTGATATCCCTCTAGAGGGTTTATGAGAGAATAGGTGTGACGGGCGAAATACGGAAATGCTAGAAGCAATGCATCAATTAGCATCTATATCATCGACCAGTATTGTGTACATCGCTTCAATATAGCTGTGTTATCGCATCAGAGGCTGTTCAGACGTGGGCTGTGATCCGGATTAAAACGCGGATCCTGTCTGATTAAGTTCTTAATTTATGGATATCGTGAAAATGGATAATCCGAAACAAAGAGTATTATCGTCCATTCGTAATTCACCAATGGACCTTTCCATTTTTAGCTATGTCCCGCCCATCTCGAACTAAGCTCCACCCACACTTCGCCGTGATGGGATTGATCGATCCCCGAATGCCCTAGCTATCAATTGCCTGAAAACTGTACAGGTAAGCTGTGAATATTTTGTAACTAATATGACTCGGTGCTGTTGCTGCATATGGCAGCAACAGCGCCCAGTCAAATTAGTTTCAAAATATTCAACAGAATATTTATTAAATAGTAAAAGCAACCAATTTGTACAACAACGCATAGACCGTCTTCAAACATGCGTTCGTGACGTACTTATCGACGTCATTCATGACGTCATTTATTATGATGCCATTGTACACTTCACGCAGTTCATTATGACGTCATATGATAGGTGGGTACTCTGGAAAGGTGAATTGGATCAAGATCCCATATAAATGCCCAAAAAGCTAAAAAAGAAAAGAAAAATCAGAAAGAATTGGGAGGATGAGGGACTGTAATCTGTGATTCCTTGTAGAACATGCCAATTAGAAGAATGCTAACCATTCACGATAAAGCAAGCAACACACGCTGCAATGCTGAAACAACTCAACGTGGCGTCATGCTGTATTTCCAATAGCCAAGAGTATCATATAATTGAATAATGTTGATGAATTCACATATCATGTAAGCCCGAAACCCACACAGGCTATGCAGTAATCAGCATTAAACCATCCAATGACAAATCCCTGAAAAACTAAATTCTTTGTAAACTATAGCATATATTCTGTTGAATAGTTTGAAATTAATATCCCTGGAAGCCATTGCATAGAAAATGTTCAACAGTTTTTCTGTTTGTTTGCCACTATATTGAGATATGGGGAAAGCCTTAACCGCTATTTTGTCAAAAGTAACTCAAAACGCTCAAAATGCTACTTATATCAATTAATAATTTATTGGCATGGCCAAATGAAGACTGTTTCGCAAATCTACCACACGCTGTAATTTATAAACAAAAATACCAGTCTGTTGCGTTGCAAACAGATATCTCTTATGCGCGCTGAACAAGTCATTTTGCGAGGCGTTGCCATTAAAGGGTAAAAGATCAAGAAATGCAGTTTTCCTTAGCCAGTGTCCATTTGCAGGACAATAGATGAATAGTTTTGAAAATCTACCACTGGAATACCTGGCTCGCTTGCCGAGCCGATGTGTCCAGTTGTAATTGTTTTTAATACTCTTCACTTGACCTACAAATGGAGATTCCCCAAGGGAAATGAGCGGCCTCGTTTAGCCAACTGGGCCATTAAAGGATTAGGTTGACTGAAGAGGATTTACATAATGGACAAGAATGCACTGCATATAAAACTACTGCATATTACACAAGTACGGATATTCATTAGCTTGTTAGAAGAATTATAATCCACATGCTGTTTTCACCGGAAATAAAACACTTTGATCATGTCTTGGTACAATAGGGCTTGTCTCGGTAAAATGGAACCCGGTCTCATCAGCATGTGATCGAAGAAACCAGTCCTAGCCATGCCAAGCCAATCTTTAGCTAAGCTCTACACACTGTTCACTCTGTTTGGATCGATCTATTCCTAAACTCCCTGATAATGAATTTTCAGACAACTATGCAGGTAAGCTGTTGAATATTTTATAACTAATTTGACTAGATGCTGTTGCTGCCTAAATTAGTTTCAAAATATTCAGCAGCATCTATATTAAATAGTAAAGTCATACACTTCGGAAAATAACGCTTAGCCAATCATCACTTCAACATTCGTAACGAATTGACTACGTCATCCATGTCGTCATTGATTATGCCGTCCTCCTACACGGCACGTAGTTGATTATGGCGTCCTATGATTGATGGATAAACTGCAAATGTCCATTGACTACACACAACACATCAGCCACACCCAGCATGGCTACTTCACCAACACGTGACACCCGGTGACATAAGTTGAATTACTATCCCAGAACAAATGAATGTATCTGGACAGAAATGCTCCATTGTATGCATGTAGAGAGGTGTCTTAACCATTCCCTAACAATTACAGATCTGCTATTTAGTATATGCTGAAATGCAGCCAATGATGAACTCGTGGGCGAATTGCGAGATTATACGCCACTTATATCCGGCTTAACATTTGAAATGAAAGATTGGCCCATGCTGTATGCACTAGATTGTACTTTCATGGTACGTAAGACATAATGTGACCTTTATATTAATAAGCCATCATCTTGTGGCAATCCTGTGCAGGAAGATTTGATTTAAACATTTAGTTTTGTGTCCATAAGAATCTCACCAGACATAGTTTGTCATCATCGCAGCCAGCTTGCTGGAGAAATTGAACGATCCGTGATGTCTTGATGCTATCAAATGTACGGGACACGTCGATTTACATCGTGGCCATGCCCCAATGCATTGATAGTTCTACTGATGTCAACATTGATTATGCCCAGACTATGGCATCTCAGCTACGTCTACTCTTCAAACCAATCTGCAAGTCCCCAGTAAATTTGTCAATCTCTGGTACGAGATAATGTCACATTTGATAGAATGTGTTGGGTGCTGTTCAAAAGCAATTTTATTCTCAAGTTGGATAGAGGTCTGAGTGGTTTCTTAGGCTTTGCGAGTGTGATGAGTGTACCCTATCCCACAACATCGACAGGGATGCGTTGTTCAATGGCAGAATGTGTGCATGATTTGTGTCGCGATGGTATTTCTTCTTCTTTTCGTTCGCTGATCATACCGCCAGTCCTGTAAGTGACTATCGACATGATAATAAGCGTTAAATGCGTGGATCCAGGGTTTATTAGAGTGCGCCGTGCGGCCCGGAACCTCCGTCTTCAGCACTCGAGGTTTCTGTCAGGGTTACCTCACCCTTACCTCCTTTAGTCGCCTCTTACGACACGCAGAGGATACGGAAGGTGTATTCTAAGCCCCACCTACAGGGCAGCGATGGTATTATTTGCATAATTTATTTTAAGAGTTCATTATTAATGCTACCACGCCCGCATGCACGTCCATTTATTTAAGATGCTAAACATTGTCTAACTTCTGCTTCTATTATTCGCGTTTGCAGGCACCGTGCCTGGCCTTCAAACGTGGGTAACGGCTCGCTGTATGTGTCAACGAACTGATCTTTGAACCGTTTCTTAATTGTATCAGCCTTTGAACCACTTCTTGATTCGTTCAGCCTTCCACTGTTCAGGGCCTGTATAGTTACCATTAAAATAGGATTGTGGGAAGTCAGTGTTCAAAGCATATAATTCGATGTCAACAGGTCAAAAACCTGGCCAAGGCTTAGTTAGAAATGGGCGGGCATAGGTAGAAATGGATCCCTCTATTTGGGTCCATTGTTAGCATCTCTGTTTGTGATAGCATCTGGTTTAACTGGAGTTAAATATCTCCATATCACTTTAGTTAAGAATATAGGGGCCCAGTTCTTGCGATGTTCCGCATATTTTAGCTATACTATAGCCACCTTGAAATCTGAATTTCCAGAATCTATACACCTGTGCAAAAGTTAAGCACCAGCAAAAACAATAGAACGTAGAAACATGATGGTACAACTAGGCTGCCATACTTTTTGTCCCCGCGTTAGCTGACATAATTCCAAGTACGAAATGCACATGCATGCATGACTTCACGCCGCTTGATGTCCGTGCGTGGCGGGAAACAGCACACGTGTTCAGTTATGTAAAAGTCCAGTTTGAGGTGTAGAACATTACATACAGATTTAGGCGACAAGATTAGGAATTTTGTGTTCATGACCGTGTTTATTTGTACAGAGAGAATTAGCTCTTGATTATGAACCGCTATGGCAAGACGAAGGTTAAGTGATCGTGTGAAATGGTAAATCATAGGCATGCATACCACTGGTATGTCATGCAGAGAGATTGGCAGACAGCTGAACATTAACCATACTGTAATCAGTCGTTTGATTGCAAAACATGGGCAAGCTAACGAGGTGAAGGACAGGCCTAGATCTGGAAGACCGAAGAAGACTACTGCCCGTGATGATCGAGCCCTAGTACCCCTTGTTAGGAGATCTCCTTTCACCAACAGCAGAGTGCTCAGCCAGCAATGGGAAACGCGCAATAGAGTGTCAATGTCTACCGTCAAAAGGAGAATGTATGCTGCTGGCATGAAAGCTAGGAGACCTGTCAGACGTCCTCTCCTCACTGCACACCACAAAGAGGAGCGTCTGAGGTGGTGCAACGAAAGAAGACACTGGAACATGAGATCCTGGAGACGGGTACACTGGTCCGATGAAAGTCGGTTCCTGCTTCATGCCACAGATGGTCGAACTCGTGTATGGAGGTCCAGACGCACGGCGTACGACCAACGTAACATCATGGAAGAAGTTCCATTTGGTGGAGGTTCCGTTATGATAAGGGGGTGCATCTCATTTGATTGTAAGCTGGATCTGTTGACTGTACCTGGAACACTAAATGGACAAAGATATCAAGATTCCATACTGGATAGAGTTGTGGTCCCTCATTTTGTAAATCATGCACCTGAAACCCACCCTATATTCATGGATGACAACGCCCGACCACATCGTACTAGAGCTGTGCATGAATACCTCCGCCAGAATGCCATCGAAACCCTACTATGGCCAGCAAGGAGCCCTGACATGAACCCTATTGAGCATATCTGGGACATTCTGGGAAACATGGTGAGAAGGAGGGATCCTCCTGTGCAGAACCTACAGGAATTAACAGACGCACTCCATCTTGAATGGCAACGAATACCACAATGGCGTATCAGTCGGTTGGTGACCAGCATGAGACGTCGTGTCCAGGCCGTCATCCAGGCACAAGGTGGATATACCCGGTATTAATAATGACAGTCTCAAACTCGTGCACAGATGTTAAACTTCGTTTTCAGACACCATTAATGACAATCTAGCCACGTGTGTCAACTGTAGGGCAATAGTTGTCAGTTGTGTCAACGTAACCATATTCAGGCCTCGTTTTCAAGTTCAAACAAAAACATACAGTGTTTCCCCACCATCATAATCAGCATTCCTCTAGTTGCATTATTACCTCTTGCACTAAGATGGATGGGTACATAAATGTTTATGCTATTGCTTTCTTCATAGCACATGAATATACCCTCGCATGTGCGTAAAAATAGGGTGGTGCTTAACTTTTGCACAGGTGTATATATTTTAACCCCTCTTGTGTCAATTTAACCCATTAACGGTCAAGTTGAGAAAGGACGACATCTGCAGTGATCAGAGAAATGTCCATTTACATGCTAAGAGAATATTTTTGAAAATTTACCACTGGAATACCTGGATTTGTAACCGAGCCAGTCATCCCAGTAGTAACTTTTTTCAAAAATACTCTTCTTGGTCTGCAATTGGACACTGGCTAAGCGGAAATTTGTATTTTCCTGATCATTACATTTTTTACGAATGTCCATTAGAAGGATAACAGAAATCAAATTTTTTTTAAATGTTCGTTAGAAATTTATGAAAATACACATTTTGTCTGCAGAAATCAAAATTTTCTTGAAAAGTATTGGTAATTAGATGGTTAAAATGGAAATAAATAATATATTCAGCGCTTTAATGCGCTGTTGACACACGAGGGGTTAAGATATCAATGCAGGTAAGACATGGCAGTAACAGATCCAAGTAAAATCATTTTCAAATTATTCAACAGAATGTTTATTGACTTGTAAATTAATTAAAAGCAAACTTCTCAGACATTTTGATGATGGACTATTGCCATCTGCGTGATGGACTTACATGATTTCGATTGTGACGTCAGCTAAAAGGTGACGTATTTGATAATGACGTCAGATACTTGATTGACAGGCCGGACCCACCTTTCCCCATTGCCGTGAAATTGCTGTTTGGATTCCAGCATTGAACTGTTTAATGCGTTTGTATACAAATGCCGATGGTACTCCAACATTACGCCATGTATAAGAACTTCTCGCTTTTAAAAGCCATTAACTCTTCATGTGGATACTTGGAGCCGCCAGTCTGCATTCACTTGGAACCGGAAAACTACATTTTTCATCACGTTGAGTAATGTTTAAACCGGATATTATCTAAATCTACGGAAAGATTTGTAAAAGCTTATATTAGCTGTCTGGAAACCACTCGGAATGCCGGCGGTAATGAATGTTGCGGATGCCACAGGATTGCATCACCAATTACGGCTGCGTATGATATATTAGTTCAAAAGGAATACAGACGGAGAGGGGAAAAACACGTACAATTATGCTTTTGTATAATTTAAATTAAATTAAATATATTGTGTACATATATTCGAATTCCTTCATAGTTAATTTCGCCTCGGAAAGGCATTAGCTTCAATTTCTCATGAGGATCGCAGAGTGACATCATCGCGTCAATGATTGGTGTGGCATAGCGTCATCGCGGGAATAATGTTGTTGTCTCTGATTTATAAATCACAACAGCGTCATTCAAACAACATTCATGAAATGCAAGGGGAAGCCTAGTGTTTGTTAAACTAAAACGGAGCCGATGTGCCCAATGCATTAGACGACAGTGTTTGCTAATCTGACAAAAATATTCCAAAGATTAGTTGCACAGTTAGTATGAAGTTGGTATTCTGGGAGTTCAGGATTTAAAGTGTATAAATCCATCCCAACAGGCATGGGCGGAGCTTAGACAGAGCTGGACGGGGCATAGTTAAATGTGGATTCATCCATTTACCAGTTAATGCTCATTATTCTCCAAGACAATCTATAAGAAAATGGCTAATCCGATTTTCTCACGAATGAGTATTACCGTCCATTTCTTATCCACCAATTCGATTAAGCTCCTAAATAAATGCTCATAAATTCTCAAAAAGAAAATAAAAATGCGAAAGAAATGGGAGGATGGGGGACTGTAATCTGTGATTCTTTGTAGAACATGCAAACTAGAAGAATGTCAACTATTCACAATAAAGCAAGCAACATGCTACGATGCTGAAACGAATCAGCGCGCGTCATGCTGTATTTCCAAAAACCAACATTATCATATAATTGAATAATGTTGATCAATTCGCATGTCGATCCCAACACCAATGGGCTATGCAGTAATCAGCATTAAACCATCCAATGGCAAATCCCTGAACAATTCTTTGTGAATATTTTGAAATTAATATGACGGGGAATCCATTGCACAGAGCCACAACATTCATTGAACCCAGACTATGTCCGCTCATCTACCCCCTCTCTTTAAAACCAATCAGCAAATCCCCAGTATATTTGACAATCCCTGATACGAGATAATGTAACAGTTCATAGAATGTGTCGGATGCTGTTCAAAAGCATTATGGGTCTCACGTTGGATAGAGGATTCGACAGCATCGATAGGGCTATGTTGTTCAAAGGCAGAGTTTGTGGTAATTTGTGCCGTGGTGGTATTATCTGTATACTTATTCAAGGAGTTCGTTATTAATGTTGCCAGGCCCGTGTGCACGTCATTCGTTAGGGATGTTAAAGCTTTTCTAAATTCTGTTTCTGCAATTGGCGTTTGCAGTGGCCGTGCCGGACCTGCAAATGTGGCTACATGTTCGTTTTCTGTGTCAGTGGACTGATCATTGAACTATTCCTTGATTGTAACAGCCTTTGAACCATTCCTTGATTCTTTCAGATTTGTCCTGTTTAGATCATGTATAGTTCTCCTAAAAAGTGATTATTGAAAGGCAGGGTTCAAAGCATATAATTCGAACCCAAAACGTACAACAGGTGTTCGGTGCTTGGATAGATTTCGGCGGGAACATCTAGAGATATGTGCCCAGATTATGTCAGCTCAGCTACGTCCTCTCTATTGGATTCATGTGTCATATTCAACGGAGTTTTCTCATTGGCTGTTGGGTGCGCAACCCATTTAAATCGACCAATTAAAACATCGATTGATGTAAGCGTGACGCTTAGGGATTACTATGCGGTATTGTTTTACTACGATTTGTTTACTACGATTTGTCATTCATGAAACGTCATCGCAAAATGTCATTGTTTGACAGTTTATCAGTTGGCAGCGAAGTAACGATTGATGGCCGTGGCTCTGCGATAGTCTTAGAAGAAAAGTGTGGTTTACGGCTGACATCGCCAGGTTTCGTGTTTACCACTATATTTTGCTGCGCAATCAGTATCTGTTATCAAGTAGTGATGCGGCACAGAGGCGGTATCGATTTCACGAAAATCAACAATGAGAAATCAGCTAAGAGTCACATCAGGAACTATTGGCAAATATTTCAAAATTACAGTTTAAATGATAAATAAAATCTCAAACTCGGTCACTTTTCATATCACTATTATGAACCTCGTTGAAAATTATCAATTCTGCACTCGCTAAAGCTCGTGCAAATTGATAATTTTCAACTCGGTCCATAACAGTGATATGAAAACTGACCTCGTTTCAGATTCTCTATATATGTGATAGCATCTGGTAAGCCTCCAGATACTGAAGTTAAATAACTTTAGTCTTGAATAGAGTGATCAATGTCTTGCGATGTCCTGCCTATTTTTAGCTAAGCTACGCCCACCTTGTACACACGCTGGAATCGATTAGAAACTTTGAAAACCTCAATTCACATAAACTAAATTTTAAGGTATCTATACAGTTAAGATATGGCAGCAACAGATCCCAGTAAAATTATTTTCAAAAAAATCAACAGGATGTTTATTGAATTGTAAATTATTTAAAGAACTAAATTTCAGCCACTTTCATAATGGACTACAACAATTGACCCTTTAACCTCCTGCGGGACTGACTTACATCATTTTGATTGTGATGTCATCCAAAAAGTGACGTAAATTTTAATGACGTCATCTACTTGGGTGACAGATAGGACCCACTTTTCCGCTTGGCTTGAAATTGTTATTTGGATTCTAGAATTGAGCCAGTTAATTGTTTTATGTGCAAATGCCGATGACACTCGAACTGACATGTAAATGACATGAAAATACTTCTCGCTTTTAAATGTCATTAACTCGTCAGTTTGATATTTGGAACAGCCAGTTTTTTCACTCGCAACCTGAAAACTACATTTTTTATAATCTCGAGTAATGTTTAAACTGCATAATATCTAAATCTACAGAAAGGTTTTAAAAGCTTGTATTGCCGGATTTGGAAAGCACTCAGCGTGACTACGGTGATGAATATGCATCTTCAATTAGGGCTCCCCTAGGATAGATTACTTAACATCTCCTCTGTCAATAGAGCCCAAATCACTCACGATACAATGAATATCAATTAACCCTTTAATTATTAGGACTTTCCAATACAGGTTTTGGCTTATTAAGTCTTCAATTGCTTACCAAGGAGGATTATTTTTAAGAATATGTTTATTGATTGTCCTTTTGGAGGCCAAGAGAAGATTTAAACTTGAACATTTACCATTGGAATGACGGGTTCGGTTACTGGGCCAGTAATTTTAGTACTAAATCCTAAAAAAGTATATCCTCTAGCCTACAAATAGACATTCCTCAAGACCACGGTAGATGCGTGTTTTGGCTGAATTCGCATTGAATGGGTTAATGTGTCGGCAGAGGTCACTAAGATGCTCTTTGCTATGGAAAGGCTTAACTACAAGATATCGTGCCCTAGATATTTGTCTGATATGCAATCCATGGAAAATGCTTCCTAAAATTTGAGAGTCCTAATTGTCAAGGGATTCTCTGTTACAGATAGTGATATCCCTCTAGTGTTAATGGATATAGGATTTACGAGAGAATGGATGGTAGGTGTGAAATACGGAAATGCATTGATTAGCAACTATATCTTGGACCCGCTTTGTGTACATCGCTTCTATATAGCTATGTTATCCCATGAGGCAGATTTCCAGCTGTGATCCGGATTAAAACGCGGATCCTGTCTAATTAAGTTCTTGATCTATGGGTATCGCGGAAATGGCTAATCGGAGTTTCTCATTTTGGTTCAAGATCCCAAACAAAGTCCCAAAAATCTCAAAAAGAAAAGAAAAATTACCAGAAATGGGATGATGCGGGACTGTAATTTTTTCTTTTTTGTAGCAATGAGAAGAATGTCAACTATTCATGATAAAGCAAGCAACACATGCTGTGATGCTGAAACCTATCAACGCACGCCATGCTGTACTTCCAATAACTAACAGTAGCATATAATTAAATAGTATTGATCAATTAACATACCATGTAGGTCCGAACACCCACCAGCTATGCAGTAATCAGCATTAATCCTTTCAACGACAAATCCCTGAAAAGATATTTCTTTGCGATTTAGAACATATTTTGGTGAATATTTTGAAATTAATATGACTGAAAGCCATTGCTGCCTAGGGCAGCAATGGCTTTCAGTCATATTAATTTGAAAATGTTCAACAGTTTTCCTGTTTGTTTGCCTCTATATTGAGATGTGAGTGAATTTATCTGTGAAAGCGTTAACCACTATTTTGTCAAATGGAACTCAAAAGCTCAAAATACTACTTATATCAATTAGTCCTTTATTTTTCACGGCCAAGAGAAGACATTTTTTTTACAAATCTACCATTGTAATTTAGAAAAATACCACTCTGTTGATTTGCAAAGGTATATCTCTTAGGGCGACCGCAGACACTTTTTTGTCAGGCTGGTCTATTAAAGAGGCAATGGTTAAGCATTGCACAATTTTACTTAGCCAAGTGTCCATTTGCAGGAAAATAATTGAATATTTCTGAAAATCTACCATTAAAATGACTGACTCACTTATTGAAAGCCTGTTGAAGACGCATCGTTTAGCCAACTTGGCCACTAAAGGATTAGGTTGGCACCAGAGGGCTTGCATAATGGACACCAATGCACTGAATAGAAAGCTAATGAATATTACACAAGCACTGAGATTCAGTAGCTTGTTTTCTGTCAAGTCCGAGTATGAAGTACGATAATCCACATGTTGTGGTCGGTGAAACTTGAACAGTTTGATCATACGTTGGCATACAGCAGATACTCCGCATATAATACCTCCCAAAATATATAGCCTCATATTCTAAAATCTCTATCAAATCTATATGACCAGGCTTTGGAGAGGAGCCATAGCCATGCCACTTAAGGAGAAGATGGTATTGCGTTTTCGTCCGTCTGACTTTTTGCCTGTCTATGTGTGCATCAGGTGCAAAACCTAAAAATTAGTGATCTGGTAGTTATTATATGCTGAGATGCAGACATTGATGAAGTCTGTGGCGAATTGGGGTATATATTGGGAATATATATACTTATATCCTGCTTAGCGTTTGCAATGAAATATTGGCTCGGGTTGTGTGCACTAGATAGTACGTTATTGGTGAGTAAGGAACAATTTATATTAATAAACCATCATCGTGTGGTGATCCCTTTGCGGTGTGAAACTGTGCAAAAATCGGTGATTTGACATGAACATTAAGTATTGTATTTGTCAATAAAATTATAATCAGGCGTAGTTCGCCAGCTGGCTGGAGAAATAGAACGAGCTGTGGTGTCTTGATCGTATCAAATGCACGTGGCATGTCGATGCCCATCTTGGACATGCTCCAATGCATTTATGGTACTACGCATGTCAAGAGTTGATGTGCCCAGATTATGTCAGCTCAGCTACGTCCTCTCTTTGAAACCAATCTCCATGTCCCGAGTGAATTTGTCAATCTCTTACGCGAGATAAATTGGCCTTTGATAGAATTTGTTGGATGCAGTTCAAAAGCAATATTGGTCTCAAGTCAGGTAGAGGTCCGAGTGTTTTCTGAGGCTTTCAGAGTCCGATGAGTGTACCATTTCCCACAGCATCGAGTGGGTGTGTTGTTCAAATGTAGAGTGTGTGTGCAATTTGTGCCAGGATGGTATTGTCAGCATAAGGGGTCCATTATTAATGCTGCCAGCTCAGCATGCATTGCCAGTCAAGAGCGATGTTAAAGACTTTTTAAAGTCTGCTTCTGTTATTGTCTGGCTTTAAATCGTGAGTAACGTTTCGTTTTCTGTGGCAATGAACTGATCTTTGAACCAGTTACTGATTCTTTCAGCCTTTCCCAGTTCAGAGACTGCATAGTTACCATAAAAATTAGATTATTCGAAGTCAGTGTTCAAAGCATATAATTTGATCACAACACATGCAAAACGTGGCTGGAGCTCACCTAGAAATGGGTCACTCTATTGGGTCCATTGTTAACATCTTTATATGTGATAGCATCTGTTTAATCCCGAGATACTGGAGCTAAATATCTCCATATGACGTTAGTTAGGAATAGAATGATCAATTTCTAGTGATGTCCCGTATATTTAGAGCGAAACTACGCCCACATTGTACGCAAGTTGGAATCGAATAGAAATTCTGAAACCTGAATTCCCAGAGAGTATATGTCACGGTAACTATGCACTTAAATTACTGCAGGAACCAAGTTAAATTATTTTCAAAATATTCAAAAGAATGTTTAATTGAATTGTAGCGTAATTAAAAACATACATTTCAGACTCTTTCATGATGGACTATTGCCACGTGCGTGACTGATGCGCGTCATTTTGAGTGTGACGTCAGCTAAGAAGTGATGTATTTGATTATGACGTCATATCCGCGAGTGATAAATCTGGCACACACCCCACGCCCACTGCCCTGACATTGAGATTTGGATACAAGCATGTACCAGTTAATGGGTGTATGTGCAAATGCAGATGATACTCAATCATTACGCCGTGTATAAGACATAAAAAAACGTATCTCACTTGCAGCCGGAAAACTACATTTTTCATCAAAAGGGGTTTCATAATGGGCACTAATGAACTGCATAAGAAAACTAATTCATATTACACATGCACTGAGATTCGCTAGCTTATTCTCTGTCGAGTCCGAGTGTGAAGTGCCATAATCTACATGCTGTTTTCTTGATCTATGCGTATCGCGGAAATGGCTCATCCGATTTTGCTAAAAGAAATTGTATTACCGTCCATTGGCATTCCACTGATTGGATCAAGATCCTAAATAAACCAAAAAAAATTTCAAAAAAGAAAAGAAAAATGCGACAGAAGTGGGAGGATGGGGGGGGGGGTCTGCAATCTTTGATTCTTTGCATACTATATCAATGAGAAAAATGCCAACTATTCACAATAAAGCAAGCAACACGTGCTGTGATGCTGAAACGAATCAGCGCTCGTCATGATGCATTTCCAATAACCAACATTATCATATAATTGAATATGGTTGATCAATTCACATGGCAGATAGTTCCAAAACACCCACAGGCTAGCGTAATCAGCATTAGCCCGTGCAATTACAAATCCCTGAAGAAACTAAATTCCTTGCGATCTATAGTATATTTTGTTGACTATTTTGAAATTAATATGGATTGTAGTCTTTGCTTCCTAGGGCAGCAATGGGTTCCAGTCACATTACTTTTAAGATATACAACAGTTTTCCTGTTTGTTTGTCAATATATTAAGATAAGGGGGCTGAGAGGGTGTGAGGGGTGGGGGTGGGAGGACTTATCTGTGAAAGCGTTGACCGCATTTGTATCAACACTAACACAAAGCGTTCAATATGCCCATGGAGAAATCCAGTTTTAGCTATGCCACGCCCATCTCTGGATAAACTTCACTCACGCTCTGCCTGTGTTTGAATCAACTGAGATACTGGTTGCCCCGAAAGATGCATCAGATATTCCACATAAACTACCACCCAAGTTCTAACCTCATATTATAAAACAACTCTATCAACTCTACACGACCAGCTTCCGGAGAGGTAACTTACAAACCCCACCCACCAAACACTCCACCCCCATCCTATTTCCTGTAAGGGGAAGATGGTATTGAGTTCGGGTCTGTCTGTCTGTGTGTCTGGCTATGTGTGTATCTATGTATCCAGTGAAAAACAGAAAGATCACAGATCTGGTATTTAGTATGTGCTGAGATACAGCCAATGAAGAAGCTTGCGAGCGAATTGGGACATCATACACTCCTTATATCCTGCTTAGTGCTTGCAATGGCGCAGGTTCTGTGCACTAGATAGTAGTTTCCGGGTCCGTAAGGCACAATGTGAACTTCATATTAACAAACCATTATCTTGTGGTGAACATTTTGATATGTGAAACTACGCAGAACGCATTGATTTGGCAAGGACATTTAGTTTTGTATTCGTCGATAAATGTCCTATCAAGCGTAGTTTGTCACCAGCGCATACACCTTGATGGAGAAATTGAATGCTCTGTGGTGTATCGATGGTATCAAATACACGTGACACGTCGATGCCCATCTTGGACATGCCCCAATTCTTTGATAATTCTACTGATGTCAACATTCATTGTGTGCAAACTATGCAGGTACGTCCTCTATTCAAATCAATCTGCAAGTCTTCAGTAATATACTGAAGACTTGCAGTTTGATTTGAAGAGAGGACGTACCTGCATAGTTTGCGCACAATGAATGTTGACATCAGTAGTACTATCGATTCCTGATTTTCAGATAAATTTCAAAAGAAATATTTGTCTCAAATTAAATATCCGTCCGAGTGGTTTCTTAGGCTTTGTGAGTGTGCTGAGTGTACCTTATCACACAGCATCGACAGGGATGTGTTTTGTTCAAAGGCAGCGTTTGTGCGTGATTTGTGTCATGATGGTATTATTTGCATAACATTTTTAGAAGTTTCTTGGTAATGCTGTCAGGCCCACGAAACTTTGAAACCTGAATTCCCAGAATCTAAATTTTAAGGTATCTATACGGGTAAAATATCGCAGCAACAGATCCCAGTAAAATTATTTTCAAACTATTCAACAGAATGTGTATTAAATTGAAATTAATTAAATACCTACATTTCTAAGACTTCCATGATGGAGTCTTGCCACCTGCGGGACGGAATAAAAAGTGACTTATTTGATATTGACGTCAGATACTTAAGTGACAGATCGGACTCACCTTTCACCCATTGCCTTGAAATTGCTGTTTGGAATCCATCATTGAACTTGTTAATGGGTCAGTGAACAAAGGCCGATGTCACTCGAACATTACGCCATGTATCAGACTTACAAACCCCTCTCGATTTTAAAAGTCATTAACTCGTCGGGTTGATACTTGGAAACTTTACGTTCACTTGCAACCGGGAAACTACATTTTTCATTATGTCGAGTGGTGTTTAAACCGGATAATATCTAAATCTATGGAAAGGTTTGTAAAAGCTTGTATTACCTGTCTGAAAGCCACTCTGCGTGGCAACGGTGATGGATGTTGCGGATGAGATTGCATCGTCAATTAGGGCTATTCTAGGATATATTAGTTAAACTCTTTTCTGTCTATAGAGCCCCACATCACTCACTATGAAACGAATATCAACTGACCCTTTAATTATCAGGCTTGGCCAAGACAGTCTTTGGCTTAGTCAGTCTCGATTTGCTGACTAGGAGAAGAATATTTTTAATATTTACCATTGGAATGACTGGCTCGGTTACAGCGCCGGCCATTCCAATGGTAAATTCTCAAAAATAATATTAAAATTTCCTTGGCCTGTAAATAGACATTCCTCAATACACTGTTCACCCTTTCACGACGAATCCGGCCAAAACCAGCCTCTGTAGTGGTCTTGGGGAATATTCATTTGCAGGCCAAGAGAATGCTTTTTTGACAATTTACCACTGGAATGACTGGCTCGGTAACCGAGTCAGTCATTCTAGTATTACATTTTTAAAAACAGTCTTCTCTTAGCCTACAAATGGGCATCCAATAAGTAAATAGTTTAGCTTTTTGACCCAATTTATTCATTAAAGGGTTGATGTGTCGTAGTCAAAAACAGCAGACCTCACTAGGATAGATTATGGTGTGGAAATGTTTAGCTACATTATACTGTGCTCTAGATATGTGTCTAATTGTCGATGGGGAAATGCTTTCTGAAATGTGAGTATATAATAGACCTTTCCAGTTTTAGCTATGCCCCACCCATCTCTAGCTAAGCTCCACCGATACCTCGCTCGTGTTTGGATCGATCGGTCGATCCCTGAACTTCTTGTCTATCAATTTCCAGAAAACTATACAGGTAAGCTGTTGAAAACTCTGAACCTAATTTGGCAGTGTGCTGTTGCAGCAACAGCGCCCAGTCAAACAGTTTCAAAATATTCAACAGTATGTTTATTAAATTGTAAAGACATACAATGCTTACAACTACGCTTATTCCGTCACCGATTATGCTTTCTGGACGAACTTTTCTACGGCATTCATGACGTCATTGAATATGACGTCATCCTGCACGTCACGTAGTAGATTATAACTTCATATGACGTCATATGATGGATGGATAAACTAGAAAGGTCCATCGTCGATGGCAAAATACTTCCTGAAATTTGAGATTCTTAATTGCCAAGAGATTGCTCTGTTACAGATTGTGATATCCCTCTAGTGTTAATCGATAGAGGGTTTACGAGAGAATGGGTGTGGCGTGCGAAATACGGAAATGGTATAAGCAATGAATCGATTAGCAACTATATCAGCAACCCATATGGTTTACCTCGCTTCTATATAGCTATGGTATGGCATAGGGAGGATTTCTATACGTGGTCATGATCCGTATTAAAACGCAGATCCGGGCATGAATAAATTCTTGAGGATGTAACAATACAGTAGATTTTCACAACGCTGGTCACGATCGGTGCGTGCGTGCAGGCGGGGCAGAGGATAGTTGGATGGGCAGGCAAATGGGCTGAAGGGTGGCTGCGCGTGTGAGCAAGTGCGCGCAAGCATTCACATGGACATGCATACATGCATGCATGCACACACACACACACTAAAGGGAATCATATATTTTTAAAGCTATAATAATGTCGTGTACATTTTTTTTACAGAATGGCGGATGTACAGAGGTTATTGCAGATATTGCGTCACTTGAACATATCAAATGGGATGTGGCAGGATATGACGTCACATGAACGGGGAGAATTACTCCGTAACACGTTCAACTCAAATTCGGAAATCAATTTCCTGTTCACGTCCAATACGTCCATGACAACGAGATTTGACGATAACGAGATGATGTCCTACTCGGAATACCGGATTCACAAACTACTCATGCTAATTGTTCCGCCAATTCTTCTTTTCTTTGGAATTCTAGGTAATACATTGTCATTTATTATTTTACGGAAGCGTTTGCTAACGCGGCAATCGACATACTTATATCTGGTAGTTCTGTCCTTAGCAGATTCCTGTGTGCTGTTATTCGGTTTATTACAAATGTGGGTTTCGGAACTATCCGATTACGACATCCTCAAGGAATTTTCGTGGGCGTGTAAGATGTCAGTGTTTCTTGGGTATACCACCAGCGACGTATCAGTCTGGCTGATCATAGCTGTGACGTCAGAAAGATACATCGTCGTGTGCCATCCTTTGAAAACAAATACGCTGTGTAACTTCAGGCAGGCGACGCGCGTGATTTGTCTCTTAATAGCCATTCTAATTGTAATAAACTTACACTTTTTCTGGACAACCGGCGTGACGCAATCCAAGGCTGGATACCGGGATTGCGGTGGCGGGCCAGAACATCAATTTCTCGTCTCCGCGGTCTGGCCTTGGGTTGATGCGTTTATTTATTCGTTTCTGCCATTCTTATTAATCTGTACCTTGAACAGTCTGATTGTTTATAACGTCATGATGGCACATCGCAGCCGACGTTATTTGGTGAAACGAAACTCTTTAAAAGTAGAAATGAAACAATCTGACGCGGAGACGAGTAAAAGGTTGACAATAATGTTACTCACTGTGTCATTCTCGTTCCTGATCACGACTTTACCAATGAATATCTGTCTCATCGTGTCCGCGATCTGGCGACGCCGCGACAAGACAATTTCAGATGTCGCTAAGTTTCAGCTGGCGGACACCATTACCCATCTGCTTATGTTCACCAACCATTCCGTGAACTTCTTTCTTTACTGCGCGACAGGGCAGAAGTTTCGCAGACAGCTTATGGAACTATTTTGTCGCTGGGATAAGTATAGATGGAGTAAGTCCGACAGCACTCATGTCCATATTAATGCGGTGATAGGGACAGAGAGGCCGTTTCTGTCTAACGGTGATACGGGTATAGAGATGTCACAAGCGAGTCGCGGAACATGTGTTGATCGGAACTTTTCTTAAAGAGGCAATAGTAAGGCTCAATTTTGGTGACTGAATTACCTCCGATAAGATACCGGTGGAGTAATGTAACTTCAATCTGCAGAGCCGGATTAAGCCTGTTTGGGGCCCAGTGCTAAATAGTTGTGGCGCCCCTTCGCGTGTGGGTAAAGGAAGGAAAGGCTACTACTACTACTACTACTACTACTACTACTACTACTACTACTACTACTACTACTACTACTACTACTGCTGCTGCTGCTGCTGCTGCTAGTGTTGCTGCTCCTTCTGCTTCTGCTGCTGCTACTACTGCGGCTACTGATTTTGCTGCTGCTGCCGCTGCTGCCGCCGCTGCTGCTGCTGCTGCAGCTACCACTATTACTATTACTACTACTACTACTACTACTACTACTACTACTACTACTACTACTACTACTACTACTACTACTACTACTACTACTACTACTACTACTACTACTACTACTCCTTCTACTACTACTTCTACTACTACTACTACTACTACTACTACTACTACTACTACCACTACTACTACTACTACTACTACTACTACTACTACTACTACTACCACTACTACTACTACCACTACTACTACTACTACTACTACTACTACTACTACTACTACTACTACTACTCTCTGTCAATAATTCATAGGTTTCGTGATGAAATTGACAAGCATATTGTTTATGATAGGATCATTGTGAAACGCGACATACGAGTGATTACGTTGTTAGGTGTGTAATAATTCCAGGGTAACCGTTTTATATATCATAACGAAGCAGGGAAATATTTTACCATATAATTTCGCAGAGAATAGAAGGGCCAAGTTATGGCAATGCCCCGCTCATTTCTAGCTAAGCTCCTCCCAGTCTAGCCACGTTTTGGAATCTATTTGAAACTTTGAAACCCCAATTTACCAGAATTTAAATTTCAAGGTATCTTTTCAGGTAATCTGCTGTATATTTTGAAACCAATTTAACTTGCTGGTGGTGTTGTTAAAAATAACAACAACGGCTCCCAGTCACATCGTTTTCAAAATACACAATTCATAAACTTTCATTATTGACTATTCCGGGACGGTGATATGTCGCTTTGAGTGTGACGTCAGCTAACAAGTGGAATATTTGGTCCTGACGTCATATACTGGAGCAACAGATCGGATCCCTCCATTATCATATCATTCCCAAGTCACAATCGCATAGGCTGTGTCCAGATTTGATAATTGATGGATCCGAGTTATTGCTCCAGTATATGACGTCATAACCAAATACGTACTAAACAGAAAAATTGCAGGATGAAAGAAACAGAAAGATGGCAAATGTAATTGAGGATGGGAATTCAAACACCCATGGTTAATTCATTACAGACATGATTGCTTGAAACTGCTGCACAGATCAATATAATCAGTGGTACAATATACTAGTAGAGAATAGGCGAATGACGGTTCCAGTTATTCCACCCCCACACACACACCCACCCCCACCCATCCTACGCCTCCCTCCCTCCCTCCCTCCCTCCATAGTATGCAAGCGTCCTAGCGTGTGCATGTAAATTCAGCAATGCACATGAAATATGGTTAAATAAAGAAGTCCATTGTTCTCTCTCTCTCTCTCTCTCTCTCTCTCTCTCTCTCTCTCTCTCTCTCTCTCTCTCTCTAACTGTAGGTATATCTGTTCATATTATCCTCCCTCCTATTCGTACATATGCCGGTCCTTCTCTCGATCTTTCTACGCACCACTACATCCACCAATCCATACACCCACCCATCCACCCACTCACTCACTCAACCTCTCACCCACCCACACTCCACCCACCACCAGCCACCCACCTACACACCCATCCACCCACCTACGCACCCACATCCCAGCCTAACAACCGCCCACACAAACACCGACCCATCGATCCATCCATCCACCTCACCAGTCAGCCATCCACCCACCTACACACTCACCCACGCAATCACCGATACACCAACGCACGCAATAACCAAACTATCCCACCCCACACCATGTCACATGCACGCACACACGTGCCATCCATCCATCATTGCATCCATCCATCCTTTCATCCATCCATCGTTCGACACATCCCTCCCTCCATCCCTCCCTCCATCCCTCCCTCCATCCCTCCCTCCCTCCCTCCCTCCATCCATCCATCCATCCATCCATCCATCCATCCATCCACCCCCAACCAATCAATCCATCCCCACCAACACTCTCCCCTAACCCCACCCCCATCCACCCACACCACCCATCCACTCACTCACATACACGCACACACGCACGTACGTACCCACTCACGTACATACGCACACGCCTCCCGCCCGTCCAAGCGCGCGCACATGTGTTAAATACTATCTCTTCTCAATGGTGGGTGGGTGGGTGGGTGGGTGGTCATCCATCCATCCATACATACATATATCCGTCTACCTTCCATCGTCCAAGCGTCCATCCACTCATCCACTCACCCACGCATCCACCCAGACACTAGCCCACCCATCCAGACATCTACACACCAACATCCACCAGTCACCACACACACGCACGCACGCACGCACGCACGCACGCACGCACGTACGCACGCGCACACACACCCCATACCAGCCACATTCCCACTCATCCACAATCCACCTACGCAACCATCGATCCATCCAGCCATCGATCAATCCAAACATCGATCCATCCAACCAACGATCTATCAAACCATCTATCGATTCATCCATCATCCATCCATCCATCCATCGATCCATCCATCCATCCACCCACCCGTCCACCCACCCACCCATCCACGCATCCATCTATCCATCCAGCCAGCCAGCCAGCCAGCCACCCACCCCCCACCCATCCATCCATCCATCGATCTATCTACCCTTTGTTGTAATATTGGCCAAGATATGGCATTGACGTGTACCCTGTATAATATAATATTCCAATGCCATATTTATATCAAATAACTGTTTGTATATTGTATTAGTTCATTTGTCAATTAAAAGTTCATGAAACTCAATCATGCAATTCAAACTTCATGACAATAAAGTATGTAAGTAAAAGGTCACATAACTCAATAGTGTTTATGGGACATAGTTACAGATCTGTCACTGTCTTAGGAGACAGCATGCCTAACATGGCATTGATTCAGTCTGCATTACATTATATATGACTAAAGTCGTTGTTTCGCTGGCAATAGCAATAGTAGAAGCTTGATTTGTTGCTTATTGTTGTCATCGGCAGCACTATTCTTGATACATACTGTCTTGTACATTTGTCATATAATGTACCTTGTCAATGGTGGAAAATACTAATTTCTTATCTCCAAAATATAAATTGAGTCATGATGAATATTACTATTGTATTCACTGAATTCTTGTGATCGTTTGTATTTATCCAGTTCAGCAAATTGTTTTGGATTCAGCTAATGAGAGGATTAATGAAGGGTGGCATGTCCGCCACCAATACACTCAATCTCAACCGCACTGTTCTACTATGTCTAATAGAAGTCAATAGACTGGAATTCTGGAATAACGTCATAACACATCTAACGTGCCAAACCCTGGCGTTTTTTAATATTTCGGCTTATCCTTTTTCTGAGAATGCTCTTAATTCTTTCTGCCCTGGACAGGGTTTTACTGAGTTCTTCCTCAGATACAGCTACAAATGTTATTGGACAGGCCAAAAATGGAACGCGCAATCGATAACCGGAACTAAGATACTCTCAAGCATCGATACCGGTAGTGGCGTCAGGTAGTGATCACCGTGTGATAAATTTCTGGGTATCCCGTAAGGACAGACGGGGTAATTCCCGGCTTCTTCTTGCAATGGATACACTCGTACACGTGTTTAACCATTTCATGACTAAATTTGGTCAACAAAACCGAAATATTTTCTTACTAAATGTACATATGCAGGACAAGAGAAGAGTATATTTGAAAATGTACCACCGCAATCACTGGCTCGATAATCCATTGATAGCAACAGCACCTAGTCAAATTAGTTTCAAAATACTCAACAGCTAACCGGTATGGTTTTTTGGAATAGAATAGGCAGTGAGTTCAGAGATCGATCGATCCCAACACGAGCGTGGTGTGGGTAGAAATTAGCTAAAACTGGATTCCTTCATTAGTATGTTAACTATTTTAAAGCCAATTAGTCTCGGAGTAGAATATAGGTGACAAATGATTTTCAAATTCGAGTGAATGCATTCAACGACTTATCTTGCATGGTTATCTCAACTCTTTAATCCTCATAGCAGCCAAAAACGGCTTCTGCAGTCGTCTAGAGAAATGTTCTTTTGCAGACCAAGAGAGGCCTATTTTTGAAAATTTACCACTGCAATGACTGGCTCGGTTATCGAGCCAGTCATTCCAGTGGTAAATTTTAAAAAATAGTCTTCTCTTGGTCTGCAAATGGAAATTTTTTACGAGAAAATTTAATTAAAAAAAACCCATTTTGGGTGTTAAAGGAGGAACAATCTATCTGGCAATTCGGGATTCAAAGGTCTAAAACTGTCGGTACTCATTTGTGGTTGGTTGGGTCCGACTTGGCGTGGCAGTTTGCATTGTATTCCTTCACTTTCATAGTAGAGCGCAGAAATAACTTAAGAGTTTCCAAAACAAAATCAAAGCGTCTTGCTAAATATTTTGAACATATTTAGATAATTAGATTGGAAGAATTTGCTACCTTGGGCAGAAATGTCTTCCAATCAAATTGTGTTCAAAATATTCAACAGAACATTTCTTACTAACTAACATCTGGGTTTTTTTTTGCAAACATTTCAATTTATATATGCGCTGTATTGCAGTTTCATAGCCGGATAGCAGTAACAAATTCCTGGCAAGTTCAGAGTTCAAAGGGATTAACCTATTTTTCAAGTGTGGTTACGTGGGTCCGCCTCGGCATGACCGTTTTCATTATATTCCATAATTTTACCACTACCATCCCCCCACCCACCCCAACCCCACCGCGCCCCCCCCCCCCCCCGCTATACGTAGTCTACTCACTCGCTACACGGTTGATATATGTCAGCGAGAAGACTATTATTCAGGTTAATTGCTAACACAACTACCTTGTATAGAGTTTAGTATTCACAACATCATAGCACGTTAATAAGTTCCCTAATTGTATTGCCATTTTCTGATCATAAATTTTTGCTAAGCCCCGCCCACCTCTATCTAAGCTCCACCCACACATCTTTTTTGCTGTGATCGATTGATCTCTGAACTTCCTGACTATCAAGGTAAGCTGTTAAATATTTTGAAACTAATTTGACTGGGTGTAATGCTTGGTCCATTGGTATTAAACATTCGAGCCATTTAATTTACACCACTTTGGGCGATTTCCTGTTAACTTGAAACTTCTTATCCGATCATCAACAAAATTGGTACTTATCATTGACAGGCTTTTGATGCCATAGAGGTCAAATTAACACATGGGTTGACCTGCTCGTCCAAACATCCTAGACTGTTGAGCCTTGTAACCCCTAGAGTTGCTTCCATAGCATAACCATACTTTCTAGGTCATGACCTTGAAATAATCTTAGGGTCAAATTTGACATATTGACCTAGATAACTCGACATTCCTATGAACGGCGCACAGACAAATTAGTTTCAAAATATTCAACAGACTGTTTATTAAATGGCGAATTCGCACAACGTGTCGGACTATTAAGCGTTAAAGATGGACTATTTGAATCATTCATGATGTTATGATTATGACGTCGTCCTAAACGTCACGTAGTTGATTAAGACGTCATTTGATTGAGTGAGGAAATAGATTCATGAATTCTCTTTCACTCATCATATTGCGTCATATTGCGGATGCAATCCTACAGGTAAGCTGTTGCATATTTTGAAACCAATTTGATTGGAAGTTGTTGCTGACATGGGCAGCAACAACTTCCAGTCAAATTAGTTTCAAAATATTCAATGGGATGAGCATTACATAATAAAGAATGTGATGCATTGGAGCTTACATGACATCACACACAATAGCTTGAGGAGACAAAATGGTGTCGATCACTGTTCAACATTTACTCGATATTACAAAACAGATAATTGCGATACAGATCAGGGAATGTGACAGGATATGAATGATATGGAATCTATAAACCATATTCTATTGGTGCAATATAACATTTGACATACGATTAGCACCGCTTTAAGTCAATCCGTCCTAATTGTTAACCCATACCACTCTTCAAGTCAACTCGTCCTTGACAAAAATTGGAAGACTCGAGCCCATTCGAATTTACGACGAGTTGCAACAGTTTTTAGAACCCGAATTGTACAAAGTGCCTTCTAGCAAGCGTACGTTTCTTACTCTGCCCCATTATCATACCACAATATATACATGGTTTTTGCAGCAAAGATCTATGACAATTGGCGAAACACTCACACCTCCATTCAACCCACTCAGGGCAATGTCACCGAGGTTGTTGACCACGAGCCAGGGTTAATTAGAACCAAGCGACACGGCACTGTACCGCGTCAACAACATCGTTAATTATCCTAGCACGTAATCAAATCTGTCATGGGATGATTAAATAACAAAGGAAATAGAATAGATTGTGGCGGTGAATAGAGGATAGAGATCTGCCTCGCACGTATCTGACGTCGTAATCAAATACGTCGCACACTACCTGACGTCACAATCAAAATGAGTTATAGTTCTCCGTCATGTAGCTGGAGAAGTCTGTTAAGTGTATGAATTTGGTGTATTTACTATTTAATAAGCATTATGTTGAATATTTTGAAACCAATTTGAATGGGAGTTGTTTCTGCCATGCAGCAACAGCTCCCGGTCAAGTTAGTTTCAAAATATTCAACATCTCGCTCGTGTAGGAAGTGATCGACACCCTGACTATCAATTTCTAGAGAATTATATAGGTAAGCTGCTGAATATTTTGAAACTAATTTGACTGGGTGCTGTTTCTGCCTATGGCATCAACAGCACCCAGTCAAATTAGTTTCTAAATATTTGACAAAATGTTTATTAAATAGTAAAGACATGCAATTCGCGCAACGTGTCGGACTATTAATCATTTAAGACGGACTAAATTGAGGCATTCATGTTGTAATTGATCATGACGTCATCCTACACACCCCGTAGTTGATTATGACGCCATATGATTGGTTGGTAAAGTGCATTCGCCTATTCTGCTCTTGCATCTGCAGGTCAAAAGCCTAATGACCAGATTTCAAGTTGTGATTCTTTGCGGGAGACAGTACTGTTGGCCATATATCAATTTCTAGTCCATTGATTTCTCCGATAAGTAACGTATTTTGATTTGTTTGCTTAGCTATGAAAAATATAATCGATCAGAAGAATGAATTCCTGGAATGATTTGCTGGAAGATTCCAGCTAAATCTCTTCATGTGTGTACAGAATCATCCATTAAGACCACTGTCACATATCAAGCGGCGGCTGTACTTTCCTCAAGCCGCGTTGTTTAAGCCTGCGCTCTCTGTACTTCCAGAATTCCAAATTCCAAGGCCGTCATGCAGGTAAGCCGTTGAATGTTTTTAAGACTTTGAAACTAATTTGACAGGAAGCCTCTGCCGCCATGCGCAGCAACAGCTTCCAGTAAAAGTAGTTTCAAAATATTTTTAAAAACGCGTATTTATTTACGTGCAGTGTTTTAGGTGGTTTGGGCTTCCAACTTCAAACGGTTAGGAGACTGTATTTTTTCTAGCCTGACTAGTGGTTATGTCAGCCCTGGGATAATCGATTTAGAATTTAATCGATGGATCTGATCTGTCACTCAAGTAGCTGATGTCATAAGTAAATAGTTAGCTGGCATCACACTCATAATAACAGCACATCAATTGAAAGGTACGGCACTTAGAGTACAACATTAATGTCTTTGAGGAATTTATAATTTGGTAAACATGTACTTGAACATTTTGAAGCCAATCTAACAGGGAGATGTTGTTGCCATAGGCAGCAAAAATTATTGTTCTTTGCCACATTACTTTGTGACAATGCAGGGGTACATTGCTCGCTATGACGCGCCAATTTCTAGCCAAGGTCCGCCTACTTCGTGCATGTTTGGAATCGATTTTAACACATTCAACATTATATTTCCATCATCCCAAGAATTTCAAGGTAACTATACAGGTTATTTTTCAATATTTTAAAACTACTTTGGCAGTGGGTTGTTGCTGGCATCAGTATAATTTTAAGCTTTCTTAAGCCAGCCCTACGATAATTGATGAATCCACCTGCTCACTCAATCATATGACGTCATAATCAACCACGTCACACGTAGGTTGATGTCATAATCAGTAGTGTTATGAATGACTAGTATGCGACAAAGCATGGGTGGAGCTTAGCTAGACATTGGTGTGGCATAGCTAAAACCGGCGTCATCCATTGATATGTAACCAACCGTCTCGCATAAAGAATCATAGCCTAAAATTTGGTCATTAGGCTTTTGGACTCCAAATGCAAGTGCAGAACTTATTATCTATTACATGATAGATCTAGCGCATGTGGTATTCTGGTCTCCATTGCAGTGGTATATATGGAATCTGATCTTGACATGACACATATATCACAAGGCTGAGAGAAACAGAAAATAAGAAGACCTATCTATGCAATACTGTGTGTGTGGTTGAAGAGTGAAAAGTAGGTCATACTGTCCTCCATTAATTATGCACATGCATTAAAGCATGGTAATGGAATATGATTGACGCGCTTTTTCATTGGTCCTCCCATGGCATGTGGTTTCGAGGGGGCGTGACAAAATTGGCCATACATATGTTTCAGAAAGCGACCTGTTCTGGTGGGCGTCTTTGTACAAACAGGCCATTAGAACTATTCCTTAAATGCACACCCACGATGTTACGTGGTACAGCAGGCCATCAAATACCAAAACCATGATCACCAGAAGAATTGCATTTACCATGAGCTAGTCCTTTTGTCATATTTGTAATTACTTTCGCCCCAGAGGCCTTGCCAAAATTATTATGGTCTAGAGCAGAAAAACAGACGTTTTATTGAACGGGACGAATTGCAAAAAGCTGTAGTATCGTCTGCATGAAGTAACAGTTTTACATTACCATAATGACTTGCTGATTTCACCCCCACCTCTCTCTCTCTCTCTCTCTCTCTCTCTCTCTCTCTCTCTCTCTCTTTTTCTGGCATCATTATAATTTAAAGCTTTCTTATGCCAGCCCCACGATAATTGATGAATCCACCTGCTCAATCAATCATATGACGTCATAATCAACCACGTCACACGTAGGTTGATCTCTCCCTCTCCCCCCCCCCCCCCTCTCCCTCTCTCTCTCTCTGCCTCTCCCTCTCCCCACCCCTCTCCCTCACTCTCTCTCTCTCTCTCTCTCTCTCTCTCTCTCTCTCTCTCTCTCTCACTGAATCTGATTATATCTTAACCCATTTATGACGAAGCCTGGCAAAAGCAGATGCTCTCGTTCGTCGACCGACATGCCTCGTGGATGTCAGATTGGCATTCGACGGGTGTAGTAGCTCTTGCGTCCCGAGCGAGGTGAGTCATGGTAGCTAGTGTGGTGTGGGGCAGTCAGTCAGTCAGCCATCAGCCTCAGAAGTAGTAGTCCCTGAAACATAGCCTATTTCAGCATATTTTCCGAAAATGTGTGTCCATTATTCTTATAAATACGGTATGGAATGTTGTTACTATTTCACTAAGCTTTCCAAATATCAACACCGAACTTTAATATTATAGTATTTGCAACTTGGTGCATACGACGATGCCATCAGACCGGCGCTATTCGTAGCCATTGAAATATTATTAAAATCTTAATCAAAGAGTATTTCTACGTATTTTCCAGAAATTATAAACAGTTTCTAGGGGAAACGTGATATATAATGCCATTACTAATTAATCAACATGAAAATATGTCTGTAGCTTTTGCCAGTTCCAAGCATCAATAATTGAGAGAACAGATGAAACAATGGTAACACTTTTACTTCCTACCTCACCCAAACCCCCATATTCCATAATTAATTGTATATTGGTTCACTCTGTCAATGTGTGTGTATGCCACCTTTGACTGTCACATACTTCATCCTACAAATGCCCAAAAGCGCAAGTATCACCTATAGCAAAGATCAATATTGCAACAGCTGGCTATAATTTATGTATGACTACAATTGAGCCAATCAGATCACGAGTCTATCAGTATAGCCCATACCCAATATTCGTGTAATGATTGGCTATAAGTTACGCACGTATATAAATCAGACAATCAGATTGTGCATCTATCGCTATAGCCCGTAATCGATATTAATTGACAGCTGTTTTAATTTATGCGCGTCTATCACTATAGCCCATAAACACTAATAGCGTCTTTTATTGAGAGGTGAGGCCAATATAAATAGCAGACAGTATTTTCATTATGCATATTATATTGTTAGAGCTATGTAGCGGGCAGACCCTAGATGTATCTCGGGTTGTGGCCTGCAAAGCAGGTCAGTCATCCGAGGAAGACAGATCCATTCGCGAGCCAGTATTTGAGTGGGGGCTAAGTCGGCTACAAACATTTGTCGGCTGCGTAATGGACCAATGAAACGGAAACATTCCCGTAGGGGCTGACGTGTTTTCACACCCAAAGTGTTCAGCTACACACTTATGCCAGGGGCCATGTTCATGTACCATCAAGGAATTGACCACATAGGATTCAGTTGCGAGGTGGGGGAAATGGTTACTTCCTTCGGAATACAAGGAGTCGGAGAAGAGTTCCATTTTCGTTGCTAAATATGAGAAACACAATGTTAAAGTTTTAACAAGTGGTAAGTCAACCATGGAAATTTATTCACCCAATTGTATGGGCCATCTCAACAGGAATAACGACAGTACATACAATGCTTAATCATAAATAATAATTATGACTATCAATTACATGTATTAAATAAAATTGTAGGTTACAATCTACGCTTCTACATTAAATGAAGCGATTTCTTCGTAGTTGTGGAGGAATAGTATAATGAACGAATATCCGGAAGACATCATGACGGAGATTGAAAAGGGAGAGATTCATCAGGATAGAATGAGTCTATCCCCTACCAACATAGTTTTAAAATAACTGGACAAGGTTAGGGGTTACCATATAACTATCTGCTCATATGTTTTACAACATAAGTTTCTTATCAATGAAGTCGTAAAAGTATGTTTGGAACAAAGGGAGTGTTCTCTCCTAAGATGGACAGTTCACTAACAAGAGTTGGACATCCGTAGGTACACTGCCGAGGCTCGACGGAAATATCCACCAGAGGTACTGAGTCATAAATGCAGAAGCTCCCGCAAGTATCAGGCCGAGGTTCCAGGAAATACACAATGGATGATAAGGCAATATGTTTAAAGATGGAGTTTTCAGCCTAAGTTACTATGCTAGTATGAACATTACACGATGGACGTAGTGTCGTTAATCATTGATGCCCTGTTTAGCCTGAGACTTTGTTGCAAGCTCATGGTGATCGTGAGGGAGTGGGAGTTTCGTGAAGACATATGGAAGTTCAATGGGAGTAGTATAATTGACCTTTCCGGTTTTGGCTATGCCCCTCCGATCTCTAGCTAAGCTCCACACACACCTCCCTTGTGTTGGGATCGATCGAACCCTGAACACCCTGACTATCAATATCCAAAAAAATACACAGGTAAGCGGTTGAATATTTTGAAACCAATTTTACTTGGTGCTTTTGCTGCCTAAGGCAGCAACAGCGCCCAGTCAAATTAGTTTCAAAATATTCAACAGCATGTTTGTTAAATAGCAAAGAATTACAAAAACATACAATTCATACAACGTGTCGGGCGATTTGAGATTTTGATTACCGTCCATATATATATATATATATATATATATATATATATATATATATATATATATATATATATATATATATATATATATATATATATATATATATATATATATATATATTTATTTATATATATGGAACCCTTTATGACGTAATGATTGTGACGTCATCATACATGCGCTGGGCTGATTATGACGTCATACGAGGTCAGATGATGGATGGATACTCTGGAAAGGTGAATTGATTGGCGTTAACTCTCAAACAACACGCACGTTCGGACGGAGCACTACGGGCATCCTATTGAATGGCGATTCTGCAAAATCAACGAGAGAAGTAATGGTAATCAAAGGATAATCACACGGTATAATAATAGGGTTACAACTAAGAAGCTTGTTTGTAGAGATGGAGAAAAATGGAGCGATTGATGGGCACGATCAGGACACGATGCCTAAGGGCCGGCACTATAGGTGGGGAAGAAGAAAGGCCATGAACAGAGGGTCAAGTTATCCTTCGATAACATACGCCACTCCAGAAGTTCGAGGTAATGGAAAATGAACTCTGCATATTTTTGTACCCACAGAGATTGGTCTATATCCGCAGATTATCAATATCTAATGCTCTGATGAGCAAGCCGCCTATCCAACTAAATGATGTTAAGGAGCCACGTTCTCAGATGATCAGAAACAAGAGCGAAACTTCACACCCGTGCGCCGGACCACGTGCGGTAGTTGGAGCACCCAGTCCGAACTACTCATGTTTAACCATTGCAATGTTATTTGATTTGAAAGCCGTCTTGTAAGAAGATAATCAGAACGATTTACTCGCTATCATGACTGAAGCAATCCCCGGATGCTCTTTAAGATGACAACAGGAACCAATTATTATGTAAAGGAGAGAAAACTACTAAAAGTAATCACAGAAACGACTGCCAGTGCTAAGGCGTTGCGGAACAGATTATCCTAACTACATATCACACAGAATTCGAGCCCAACTCATTAAACATAGACTCAACTGTGTGAGGTCTTCCTACAGATGAAAGGTGCTATCGGGTTGCGTGTGCATGGGAAAGTACGCTGTGTGGAAGCTGTCAGTCATGCACACAAGCGACTTCCAAAGATGCCTGACACTTGCAGCATGGGAAATCTAACTTAAATATATAACGAAATCCACCTTTTCAGAGTGCCCGCTCATCATATGACGTCATAATAAACTGCGTGATGTGTAAAATGACATCATAATGAATGACGTCATGACTGACGTCGATAAGTACGTCGCGAACGCATATTTGAAGACGGTCTATGCGTTGTTGCACAAATTGTTTGCTTTTAATATTTAATAAATAGTCTGTCGAATATTTTGAAACCAATTTGACTGAGCGATGTTGCTGCCTATGGCAGCAACAGCACGCAGTCAAATTAGCTACAAAATATTCAACAGCTTCCCTGTATAGTTTTCAGGAAATTGATAGCTAGGGCATTTGGGGATCGATCAATCCCAACACGGCCAGTTGTGGGTGGAGCTTAGCTAGTGATGGGCGGGGCATAGCTAAAAATGGTCTCATGATCAAAGGATCAAGTATGATGGCAGCTGCCCTACAAGCCTATACGTGAAGATAATAACAGCTTTATATACTAATTATATAAGGCTAATATATCAATAATGAGAGATTAATAATACAAGATGCCCAAGGGGCCTATATGCCTCAATTGTAACAATCGTTTTTCAACAACTAGACAGGTCGTCGTTTATAATGGTAACTCTAGAATTTATCCAGAATTGCAACAAGAACAAAGATTGCCTGTTTCTTGAGAAGAATCCAAGAAGGCAAATGGCCGCATTGGCTGATCGTGTTACTTTGAACGAGCTTGAATTTCGATTCACAAAGGATACTTCCTGCCAAATATAAATAAAATTGGACCATTGGTTCTTCAGAAGAAGCCATTTAAATAAGAAGTTGACAGACGATGAACAACAGATGGACAACGGATTGACAGCAGATGGATGATGGATTGATGATGGGTGGATGGATGATGGGTTGATGGAAAAACAGACGGTGGACAGTCGCCACGACATAAGCTCACTTGGCCTTTCATGACAAGGGAGCTAATAATAATACATGTCTAATATACTAATTTGATAACTGCTCTCAAGGCCGTCCAGAGAAGATTGACTAAGGTGCTGAGGACACCCTAAGGGTACGGTGCTACTTTCAGATTCAGAAGTGTATGCTTAGTGGAGAGTTTTATGCTAGTGTGAATTATAGTCTTACGGAAAGGTCCTTAACTTAGTAAATTGATAGGAATAATATAGGGATGGCGGTTTCATAGAGTGTAGAGATGGACAAAACGTACTGGGGCAACTAAAGTGTGACTTGAGCTCCACGGGAGCGAGAACATCCCCGGTGAGTTTCAAAGGTTACTTAGAGCATACTACAATGTAAATATAATAAGTTAATGTATGAACATCCCTTGAAGTATTACCTTATGAGATATCAAAGTACATCTATGTTACATCCATGTTAGGATGTATAAAATAAGATTCTATAAAATGAAATGTCTGTTAATTTGTGAAATAATACTTTTGTTGTGAAATATTAATAAATAGTTATGTTACGGTGTGATATGACTTATATATTAAGGGTTAAAACGTACATTTTGCGATATTCTACAATCCTATATAAATAAATTAATATATGAACACAGAATCCTGTAATATTGTTCAGTAACCTAAATGTTTATGCGAGATAATTGCAGATGCGCTCCATCTAGATCTTTAGTAAACACAGACACGATGTCTACATCAAGACAATTGTGATAGAGTACAGGAAATGGTCGAAGTACTATGAACGTTCCCTAGACGTTCAGACTGCAGTGACCGGAAGGAATTCATGAGACATTTACACACAGATTTTCGAAGTTATGTATTTCGAAGGAATAGAAGCACTTGATGACAGCCACACATTGAAATGAGTGGAAACAAGTGTACACCCGAGAAATAGGAACGGCAGCCACAGTGACTGTTGTGAAGTTCCTGCATGCAGTATTGCTGATGAAAACTGTACGTTCTGGGATGCAGATGCCAGAAACACTAGATGCTGATGTAGAAGAAGAAGTTACTGTTCCCAGATGCCAGAGATCTCAGATGACATGAAGAGAGCTATAGAGCCGGGAATAATCATCGCGTCGGCTCTTGTAGCCCAAAAGGAATCTACATCAGATATAGATGCATTCGGGGAAACAAGTTACCTTGGATGTAAATGTTCTCCACTAACACAGAAGCTAGAAGACAAGCTGATAAAATGCTCAGTCTTCGTGATGAGAAAAACTGTCATAAGATTAGTGTAGATGAATGTTCAGCATGGTGAATCACATTGAGATTATGATTACGAAGTAACAACGAAAGACAACTTAGACAATTCTCATCATTGTTCTGGTCTCATACACTTCACGATCGGAAGATGACCATGGCACGTTTGAAAGCATGTTTCCTCAGCACAGGAAATGGAGATAAAAGCATATCTCTTTTATTAGATGCTAAGAGCTAGAGAGGAAGAGCGCATCTCATATGTTAAAGAAGCCAATCAGCATACACGGGATGGAGCAGGAAGCTGACCACGTGACCTACATTCCACATTTTGATAACTTGCTGAAGGCTGATGAACCTTTATCCCACGCTTGATGAACGAAACTTTAATCGTTAATAGCTCAGCTAACACTCTGCAGATTCTGAAATAGTTTTCAGATTCGAGAAACCGGAAACAAAAGATTATCGCTCGAATTGGTTGATTACTAAGGAAACGCAAAATATATGTGTATAATGTAATTAGAAATGTCAGCTATGGATGAATGTGCTGCTGCCACGTAGGTACTATGTAACGTGCTCTATTGGTATTTAACTCCTCATGTGTCAAAAGCGCCCCAAAGCGCTCGAAGTGCTCCTCATATCAATTAAACGTTTAACGGTCTAGAACTTTTCCAAGAAGATTATAATTTTCGCACCTAAGTCTACAAAAAAAAAAAATTCTGTTGTTCTGCAAATGAGCATTCTTCATGACCAATACAGGTGCCGTTTGTGGTGCAGACAATTGGATTAATGGTTAGTAAAATCGAAAATTCAGACTAGTCAGTGGCCATTTGTAGGCCAAGTAGTATAATATTTTTGAAGATTTTCCACTGAAATGATTGGTCAGTCATTCCACTGTAACATTTAAAATTCTTTTGGCTCATAAATGGACGTTTCTCACCACCACTGCATATGCCTTTTGCCCAGTTTGACAATTATTCGATGGCTCAAGAGGGATTAACCCCTTTAATGACTAAGTTTTGTCACAAATTTAAAATATTTACTTATAGAATGACCATTTGCCGGCCAAGAGAAGACTATTTTTTTAATTGGGCCGCTGGAATGACTGGTGCGCTTATCGAGCCAGTCATTCTAGTGGTAAATTTTTAAAATAGTCTTCTGTTGGCCGGCATATGGCCATTCCCTAAGACCACCACAGAGGCCGGCTTTGGCCGGCTTCGTCGTGAAAGGGTTAAAGATACGTGCTTTGTGGTGATCCCTTCCTGGTCCGAATGCCAGATTGGTCAGATGAACGAGCAAGAAAGAGGCCAAATGAGCGATCAACCGATTGATTAACTTAGCATGTGACTGACCGGCCAACGACAGACTGAACGACCGACCGACTGACCGATTGACCTCGACCAACCAACTGACAGCTTGACTGACTGACTGACGGACCTACTGAATAAACCGAACAACCTGGCTATTGACCGACCCAGCGATCGACAAAACTGGCCAACCAACCAACTGACTGGCCAACCACGCCACCTGCCAACCAAATGGCTGACTGATGTACCGACAGAGTGACCGACTGAATGACTATGTGACCGACTGCTAAAGCGACTGCTCTGATCATGTCAAACATGATCACAGATCGTATACTCATAATAATGGTTTATGGGAAATTTAATTTTTCTCTTATCAATTTTTCTTCTACACTATTATTTAATCATAATTAGTATTACTTCACATGTTGATCAAATATATGGATATATGTATATTCTATATGGGAGAGTAGAATGAAAGGTCAATGGTAACACACGTGTCATGCG